>JAODAL010018749.1:0-73915 GCA_025379985.1 Phyllomedusa bahiana
TAAACAGGAAATAAATTACTACATTGCAACAAGAAGGTTAAAGGGGTTTTGTCACAAAGTAAAATTGACGTGGGAAGCTTGCAAATTAAATCATGAACATTTTCTCCATTCATCGTTATTTAAAATTCTGGACCGTTTTTGTTTTAGCTACTCCTAAAGTGATCCATTGTTAACAGCTCGTCTCCGGGGGATATGATCAGGGCTGAGAGCTCCTCAGTCCTGGTCGCACATGCTCAGACATCTCCTCTCCTCTCAGGCAGCTACTGAGTGTTCAAACCCCAGGTGCTGTCACTCTACTCCCGTCCTCTGTTCTCCTTAGTAATTAGTCAAACAGTGCAAATAAATAAAAAGAGAAACCTCAATGAGGTCTGTGCATTGATAAAGAGAAAAAAATCCACAGTTTTGGTTCCTGCAGAGATTTGAACCCCTGTGCTCTGAAGCAAAAATGTTACCTCTGAGCTACAATGTAGTTAAATACAGTTCTGCACATAAACAGACTATTCTTTGACTACAGAGAGGAAGGGCATGGTGATGTCATCCTGCTGGGTCACATGATCTGCAATTCAAACAAATCACACACAGCCTCCTCTGAGCACACAGAGCTGAAGAGCTGGATTCAGAAGGTATGAAATGAGATTGTGGCAAGACATTATACACCATCATAATAACTCCTTAATGGGATTAAAAGATTAAAACAATTAAAGATATGCAAAAAACACCCAAAAAGTTTTTAGTATAAAATACGTTTTCTTGTGCATATAGTACATAAAAACAGCATGAATAATAACAATAGGAACTTGAAGAACTGAACAGGTTGTTCAGCGGGAAACTGAACAGTATAAAATGTAAACATAAGATGCAATGCTGAAAAAAGCTTTTACTGTAATCATGCTACAAAACAATTTAGAAAATACACAGTAATTTATCCACAGTTGAGTCACATTATTATGACCAACTCTTACTTTTGACAGCGGCAACATGTAGCTCATGAAGAAAATCATATGTCGTGAGCTGGCTTAGTGGGTATATAAGGTGTGTAATAAGCTGTCTGCACATACATCATTATTAGTGTCATGCGTAAAAGGAGCAATTTATCAGAGTTAAAAAAAGGAATGATTATTGGCTTTTGGGCCAAAGTTGGTAGCATGTCTGCAACGGCAATTTGTGAATTGTTTGTGTGCTGCTGTGGTGAAAGTGTATCATGAGTAGACAATTGGCACTGTTGCGAATAAGCAATGTGGAAACTGTGAAGCACCACGTACCAGCGACGTGGTAGGTGAACAATGGATATGAAGGTGCACAAAGGGGGGTCAATATGCTACACTGGAGCTGCTCACCACCAAAATGAACCAGAGGCTAGTAGACGTATGTCTAAAACAAAATACCAAACTGTACTGCATATGGGGCTCCACAGCAGACAGGTGGTCACTGCACCTCTATTACTGAAGTTGCATCAACCAAAAAATTTTCAGTTTTCAAACAGTTGTGGAACTGAACCTGCGCTGATTGGCAAAGGGTTGTCTTCTCCGATGAGTCAAACGAATGTTAGGTGAGAAATATCAGAGAACAAACACCCTGCAACCATTGCTGGAAGAACACAATCTGGTGGGTGCAAAGTTATAGTCTGTGGAATGTTTTTGGGACATTCTTTGGGCCCGCTCATCCATGTGGAATGCATTCTCAAACCATCCAGGTATAAGTCCATCCTTGCACATCACATATATCCATACATGCTGATTGTCTTTCCTGGGGCGAATAAGATCCTCCAGCATGATAATACACCATGTCACACGACCAGAAATGTTCAACATTGGTTGGAAGTACATGACCAAGATTTTCCTGACCATGTTCATTTTCCAGACTTGAACCCAATCAAGCATTTGTGGGACCCTCAACTCTTCGCCATTTCATCAGAGTCGCAGTTATCTACAAACCCCCTCTCCCCGCCAGTTTCTTGATCATTTTGCCGCCTGGCTCCACACACTTCCTCTCTTCTGAAATGCCCACTCTCATCATGATGATTTCAACATCCCCATAGATGACCCCATGTCCCTTCTGCTCACAGTTTCTTTCATAACCTCCTCTCATGGCCCATCGCAGTTTACTGACTCTCCAACCCCCACGGATGTGAACTCTCTGGATCTGGTCTTCAGTCATCTTTCCTCAATTCTAACTTCACTAATTCTCCTTATGCTACTCTCTGACCACAATCTTACTCCTTCATTATAACTAATTCTCAGCCTTCTCTGGACAAACCTGCCCGTCATCCATTCAGAAATATCCGCTCCATTAATACTCAGGAACTCACAGACACCATACAGTCCTCACTGCCCCAATCTCCCCCTCCTGTCCTGACCAGGGCTGTCAAACGTTACAATGAAACTCTCACAACCACCCTGGACATGTGGCACCACTCACACACCGCACCACCAGAGTCAGACACCCGCAGCTTGCACACACCTCAGACTCGTTTTCTCCAGCGATGTTCTAGTGTGCGACGGCTGTGGAGAAACTCAAAGCTACCTGCAGACATTCTCCACTACAAATTCATGCTCAGGACTTATCACACTGCCCTTCACTGCGCCAAACAAAAATATTTCACCTCCCTCATCTCCAACACTACACAATAATCCAAAATGCCATCTTTGACACTGCAACTCCCTCCTAAGCCCTAAACTCAGCTCCCGGTCACTGACCCTCTGTGCTGAAGACCTGGCCACCCACATCAAAGACAAAATTGAAACTATCCGGCAAAACATCACATCACAATCCCCAAATAATACCCATCCGGTCCCTCCCCGCATGTCCTCTAATCTACTCCAGCCCTTGACCCCACGACAGAGAAGAAAGTGTCCAGGCTTCTCCTGTCTGCGCGCCCCACACTGCTCTACTGACCCCATCCATCCCACCTCGCCAGTCATTCTCCAGCTGTCCTCTCTCACCTTACGCTATCTGTAACCTCTCTCTCTCCACTGGGATCTTTCCATCTTCCTTCAAACACCCATCACAACCCCTTTAACAAAAAAAGCCCTCTCTGACCCATCCGTGCTGCCAACTACTGACCAGTCTCTAACCTGCCCTTCATCTCTAAAATCCATGGAACCTTGTCTACCCGCCTAATCCGCTATCTCTCGGCTAACTCTCTTCTTGACCCACTGCAATCAGGTTTCCGCACCCACCACACCACGGAAACTGCCTTAGTTAAAGTCTTCAAATGACCTCCTAACAGCAAAATCTCAGTAACTACTCTTGCTGCTCCTCTTGGATCTCCTCTGCCAGCATTTGAACGACTGTTTGACACACCACTTTTCCACGCAATGCTCAGTGCCATTGGCCTCCAGGACACCGCTCTCTACCTTGGATTTTTTCATCCTACACTCTCTGACTGCTCCTTCATGTCTCATTTCCGGTTCGACCTCCTCATCCTCTTCCTACTTGCTGTTGGAGTTCCTCAGGGATCAGTTCTAGATCCCTCTCCTCTTTTCATTGTACACAGCCCCCATTGGAAAAACCATCAGTAGATTTGGCTTCCAGTACCATCTCTATGCAGATGACACCCAATTATACACCTCGTCCCGTGACATCACTCCAGCCTTGCTACAAAACACCAGTGACTGTCTGGCCGCTGTCTCTGATATCATGTCCCTCTCTCCATCTGAAACTAAACCTCACTAAGACTGAACTTCTTGTCTTATCCGCCATCTACTAACCAACCCCACCCTGCTAATTTCTGTTTCTGTATGTGGTACCACCATTTCTCCTAGGCATCAGCCCGTTGTCACTGGGGTTATACTAGATTCTGATCTGACCTTCTCCCATATATCCAATCCCTTGCCCCTCCTGTCACCTGCACCTCAAGAATATCTCCAAAATCCCGTCCATTTCTCACTGTGGAAACAACTCAAACTCTCATTACTGCTCTTATTCATTCTCGTCTTGACTACTGCAACTCCTTGCTTATCGGTCTGCCTCTCTGCAAACTCTCCCCTCTCCAATCTGTCCAGAATGCAGCAGCCAGGCTTGTCTTTCTCTCCAGCCGCTATACTGATGCCTCTACCCTGTGTCATCACTGCACTGGTTTGCCCATCCAGTACAGGATACAGTATAAACTCAGCACTCTCATCCATAAAGCTCTCCACAGCGCTGCTCCTCCCTACATCTCCTCCCTAGTCTCTGTCTACCGCCCTACCCGTGCTCTCCGCTCTGCTGATGATATCAGAACTACATTCCTCAATCATCCACACATTCAACCTCCCATGCCCCGTACAAGATTTCACACGTGCGGCACCAATTCTCTGGAATATGCTACCGCGGGCGATCAGCACATTCACAACCCTCACATTTTAAGAGGGCCCTGAAAATACATCTTCTCGGTCTGGCCCACCAAGACCCTAACTGCTATCACACACATTTGTCACTCCCTACACTAGGGCACTCACAGGCACTTATCTGTGTATAGATGTATTGTCAGGGTGGCAGGTTCATCCATTTTTCATGTAAACCACCCCCTATTTATGAAACAAGGCTAGACCATTGTAAACTTGGCACTTCTTACCGTATGTTTCACCCATACACCCTAAATAGATTGTAAGCTCTCACGAGCAGGCCCTCCACACTTGTGTCTTATTTGTAAGTACTTTTAATGTGTAATGTCTGTATGTTTACCCTTGAATTTGTAAAGTGCTGCGGAATATGTTGGCGCTATATAAATAAAGATTATTATTGTATAGTATTGACCTGCAGAATAAAGTATACATGTCATTTTTACTGAACAGTTAAAGGCATAAAAATGAATCAGAAAAAACAATGGAAAAATTTAATTTTTTCCATTCCAATCTACAAAAAGTGTGTAAACATTATTCAATAGATTTAATGGAAAATTAACTACAGTGTGCAGCTGCATGAGTGGAAATCTAATAGTCAGCTACAGCTGGGATCTGCAGTAAGTTGGCATGGATTGTTTTTTATTGCCCTTGACATCATGTTCTTTGTGTACATGATATTCAATGAGCACTGTGTATACAAATTAGCAGGAAGCCTTCTGGCCCCAGTTACAGGGATTATTAGTAAAAAAAAAAAAGTAAAAATGCCCTCAGATATCTTTTTCAATGTGAAAATGAAATAAAAAAAAAAGACAAAATGAATAGTAAATAACAAAAAAAAAAACCTGACTCACCCTGATCCTAACCTTGGCCAGGTTCCTGAATTCTCACTTTGCCTCGCTACTTAAATTGTTTGTCTGGTATCTGTTGTGCTGCTCCTAGCTCTGACCCTTGGCTCTGTTCTTGATTATGCTCCTGTGTTGTCTTCCAGCCTGTGACATCCTGACCGTTCTACCACTGACAACCCTTGGCTTTATTCCTGACTTTAGTACTGCTTTAGCTCTATGTTTGGCAATTCATGACTATGCTAGGGACTGCAACCTGGGGATCCTCCTCAAGCAAAGTTTTTAAGAGTAAAGACCTGCACCCCAGATAAACCAGTGCAAAAACGAATAACAGTATACAGATAAAAAATAAATAAAAGAAAAAAAATAAAAATATCCATATACCTGTGGAAGGTTTGTTAGAAATATAATATATACTTTTACAGAATCTCACAAAAGTGAATACACCTCTCACATTTTTGTGAATATTGTATTATATCTTTTCATGGGACAACACTGAAGATATGACTATTCGATACAATGTAAAGTAGTCAGTGTACAGCTTGTATAACAGTGTAAATTTGGTGTGCTCAACACACAGCCATCAATGTCTAAACTGCTTGTAACACACTTAAGTGAAAATGGACAGATTGTGTTCAAAGTGTCAGTATGTGGACACCATTATTTCCCACCACTGCCTTAACTCTCTTGGAAATGGAGTACACTAGAAATTCCCAAGTTCCATTGCAATCCCCTTCCACTCCTGCATGATGACATCACAGAACTGGTGGATGTTAAAGACTTTGCGCTCTTCCACCTTCAGTTTGAGGATGCCCCACAGATGCTCAATAGGGTTTAGGTCTGGAGACATGCTTAGCCAGTCTAGCACCTTTATCCTAATTTTTTTTTAGAAAGGCAATGGTCATCTTGGATGTGTATTTGGGGTCCTAATCACGTTGGAATACTGTCTTGTTATCCAGTTTCCAAAGGAAGGCGATCATGCTCTGCTTCAATATGTCACAGACCATGTTGGCATTCATGATTCCTTCAATGAACTGTGGCTCCCCACAGCCGGCACAACTCATGCAGTCCAAACCATGACGCTCCCATATTTGGACACTGACACAAATGTAGTTTTTGTACCTGTTTACTGAAACATATTCAAGGTATAGTTATGTTATGCACATAGACAGAAAGTACAGACTTTCAGCTTTTATTTGGATCAAGGGTTTAGGAGTTTCAGCTCCTAGACATGTTCTACCCTGCTTTTAAAGGGACCAAAAGTAATTGGACAAGTTAAATAATTGTAAAATAAAATGTTAATTTCTAATACTTGGTTGGAAACCCTTTGTTGGCAATGATTGCCTAAAGTCTTGAACTGATGGACATCACCAGACACTGTGTTTCCTCCATTTTATGCTCTGCCAGGCCTTTACTGCAGCACTTTTCAGTTGCTGTTTGTTTGTGGGCCTTTCTGTCTGAAGTTTAGTCTTTAACAAGTGAATTGCATGCTCAATTGGGTTGAGATTAGGTGACTGACTTGGCCATTCAAGAATATTCAACTTCTTTGCTTTAATAAGCTTCTGGGTTGCTTTGCCTTTATGTTTTGGGTCATTGTCCATCTGAATTATGAAACGCCGACCAGTCAGTTTGGCAGCATTTGGCTGCATTTGAGCACACATTTTGTCTCTTAATACGTATCAGTATCCAAATCTATGAAACAGAGATGACTGCATGAAATTAAATACAGAGTGTTCACTGCACGGTGCAAGCCACTCATAAGCCTCCAGAATAAAAAGGCTAGATTGGACTTTGATAAAAGTTCTGGAAGAACATTCTTTGGACAGATGAAACCAGATCAATCTTTACCAGAATGATGGAAAGAAAAAAGTATGGCAATGGTGTGTTACAGCTCATGATCCAAAGCATACCACATCATCTGTAAAACACGGCAGAAGCAATGTGATGCTTTGGGCATGCATGGCTGCCAGTGGCACTGGGTCACTAGTGTTTATTGATGATTTGACACAGGACAGAAGCAGCCAGATGAATTCTGAGGCATTCAGAGACGTACTGTGTTCTCAAATCCAGCCAAATGCAGCCAAACTGATTGGTGGGCGTTTCATAAAACAGATGGACAATGACCCAAAACATAAAGCTAAAGCAACCCAGAAAATTATTAAAGCAAACAAGTGGAATATTCTTCAATGGCCAAGTCAGTCACCTGATCTCAACCTAAATGAGCATGCATTTCACTTGATTACGACTAAACTTAAAGGGGTTGTCTCACTACATTGATTCGTCCTGTTTTCTTGGCTTCATTTTGAATTCAGGGGCAGGCTTACTGGCTCCTACTAGAGATATCTAGGAATAAGTTGGATACTGTTAATGGACATACATTGCAAAGTGACTTGTTTTTGCAAGATCTATAACATAAAAAGCAATCCTTATAGTGAGACATCCCCTTTAAGAAAGGCCCACAGACAAACAGCAACTTAAAACTGCTACAGTAAAGGCCTGGCAAAGTATCAAAAAGGAGGAAACACAGCGTCTGGTGAGGTCCATGAGTTCAATACTTCAGGGAGTCATTGCCAACACTTTATTTACAATTATATAATTTGTCCAATTAATTTTGGTCCCTTTAAAAACAGGGTGGCACTTGTAAAGGAACTGAAACTCCTAAACCCATCATCCAATTTTAATGTGGACACCCGCAAATGAAAGCTGAAAGTCTGGACTTTATGTCCATGTCCATTATATAACTATAACTAGAATATGTTTCAGTAAACAGGTACATAAAACAAAATTTGTGTCAGTGTCCAAATATATATGGACCTAACTGTATTTGTACTCCTCACCTGGTTGCCACCACACAAGCTTAACACCATCTGAACAAAGTAAGTTTATATTGGTCTCATCAGACCACAGGACATGGTTCAAATAATCCATGTTCTAAGTTTGCTTGTCTTCAGCAAACAGTTGGCTTTCTTGTGCCGAGAAACTGTTGGCTTTCTTTAGAAGAGGCTTCCTTCTGGGATGACAGTTTTGCAGACCAACTTGATGCAGTGTGGTGTATGGTCTGAGCACTGACAGGCTGACCATTCACCCATTTAACCTCTGCAGCAATGCTGGTAGCAATCATACATAGTTACATACAGTAGCTACATAGTTTGTAAGGCCGGAAAAAGACAGACGTCCATCCAGTTCAGCCTACTGTGCTAAAGTGTTGATCCAAAGGAAGGCAAAAACCCCCATGAGGTAGAAGCCAATTGTCCGCATTATATGAAAAAAACTCCTTCCCGACTCCAATCTGGCAATCAGAATAAATCCCTGCATTAATGACCCTTCTCCAGAATCCTAGTCACTATAACTTGTTATATTATTACACTCCAGAAATGCATCCAAACCCCTTTTGAACTCTGTTATTGAATTCACCATGACAAGTTCCTCTGGCAGAGAGTGCCACAGTCTCACTGCTCTTACAGTAAAGAATCTCTTTCTATGTTTATGTAGAAACTTTCTTTCCTCAAGACGTAGAGAATGCCCCCTTGTTCTGGATACAATCCTGGATATAAATAGATTTTGGAAGAGACCTCTATATTGACCTTTAATATATTTAAACATATTTATTATGTCCCCCCGAGCCGTCTTTTCACTAAACTAAATAACCCTAATCTTGCTAATCTTTCTGGGTATCACAGTCCTCCCAGTTTTTATATTGTTTTTGTTGCCCGCCTTGGAACCTGTTTAAGCTCTACAATGTCTTTCCTGTGAACTGGTGCCCAAAACTGTACACAATATTCCATGTGTGGTCTAACCAGTGACTTGTATAATGGGAGAATAATGTTCTTATCATTTGTATCTATGCCCTTTTTAATACACCCCATAATCTTGTTTGCCATGGGAGCTGCTGCCTGACACTGGCTGCTACAGTTAAGTTTACTGTCCACCAGGATTCCCAAGTCCTTCTCCATGTCACTTTTACCCAGCATTTTTCCATTTAACATGTAATCATGGATTGGATTTTTCCTCCAAATGTGCATAACCTTGCATTTATCTGTGTTAAACCTCATCTGCCGTTTCTCTGCCCAGGCCTCCAACTTATCCAGATCCCTTTGTAATAAGACATTATCCTTTATTGTGTTGATTACTTTACAGACTTAGTATCATCTGCAAAGATCATTAATGAAAATAGTAAAGAGGATAGGGCCCAATACTGACCAATGTGGTACCCCACTAGTTTATTATCTGTTCTAAATAAACTGGAACCCTGTAAGTTAACCACCCAGTTATAGGTCTCATCCGACCATGTCTCAGTTAACCCCCACTATGTCATATTTTTCTTCAGCAATAAATAATTCTAGTTCATTTATTTTGTTGATGAGACTCCTGACATTGTTCAGCATGCAATTTAGAGATTTTTTTGATTTTCATTGCTTTATCCCTGTTCTTTTTAACTATTGCTACACCCCCTCCACTCCACACCCTGTTTCATTATTAATTCCCAGCTCTCTATCTTCACTATCTTGCACGATATCCCAGTCCCTAGTTTAAATATTCCGCCAACTTCCTGGCCATTTTGTACCCCAATACAGCTGTACCCTCCCCATTTAGGTGCAGTCCGTCCCTACCATAGAGTCTGTAGCTAAGACAGAATTCAGGCAAGCTCTCCAAACACCCAAATCTCTCTTTCCTACACCAATTTTTGAGCCACTTAATAACCTCCCTAATATCCTGCTGCCTCTCTGGTGTGGCCTGTGGTACAGGTAGTATTTCTGAAAATATTACCTTGGAGATCCTTGCCTTAAGCTTTTGGCCTAAATCCCTGAAATTGTTTTTAAGGACACTCCACCTCCCTCTAACTCTGTCATTGGTGCCAATGTGCACCATGACAGCTGGATTCTCACCAGCTCCACCCAGTAATCTGTCAGCCCGATATGTCGAACTCGGGTTCCAGGTAGAACAGCATACTGTTCGACGATCCCGGTCTTGGTGACAGATTGCCCTGTCTGTGCCCCTAATAATCAAGTCCCCAAATTCCAACACCTGTCTAGCCTGACCTGCACTCTTATTCCCCATCTTACTGGAGCAGGCAGGGGTAGTGTCTTGCTGCAGCAGTGCCAAGTCTGAGCCGACATCCCCCTTATCTGCCAATCTTGCAAATGTGTTGGGGTGTGCCAGATAAGGACAAACCTCCCTGGCACCTTTCCCTCTACCCTTCATTCTGACTGTTACCCACCTAGCTGCTTCATTTCCCTGCACCTCCATGCTGCCGTCCTCCCCAGGAACTAAAATAAATTCTGCAATAATTTATAAGTGAACTTTAACTATTATGCAGACAAAAACAACCAGCTCCACATCCCGAAAGCAAGGCAATGTAGTAGTGGAATAAAATGTTTAAAATCCAAAAATCACTTTATTATAATTCTTTTAAAAATGTTCATAGTACATGTACACGCACAGAGAGGGTAAAAAACAATTATGGAAAGTCACAGAGAACCCATAACGCCGACGTGTTTCTGGAGAAAAATCCCTTACTAAAGTGATTTTTGGATTTTAAACATTTTATTCCACTACTGCATCGCCTTCCTTTCGGGACGTGGAGCTGGTTGTTTTTGTCTGCACATTGGAACAAGGAGTGGTAAACCTTTGGACCGAGTCTCCACCCATACAGCTGCAAGGATTTGGGGTGAGCTGTTTCAAGTTCTTTCTTAACTTTAACTATTCCCCCAAAAAGTACAACTTGTCCCAAATAAAACAAGGCCTCATACAACTGCGTCATTGAAAAAATAAAAAAGTTACGACTGTTGAAAAACAAGGAGGCAAAAACGAAAAAAAAAAAGTGCTGATCATTAAAGGGGTTTTCTCGCTACAAATATCATATCTCTAATGATGGGGACAGTAAAAATAAGCACTTTTGCAATTGGTTTGCATTACCTAAGTCACTTAGTATAGCAGATCTGAGCTAAGCTGTTTATCTATACCTATTTCTGCAGCAGCTGGACGGGACAAGTCACCTTTCTGTGATTGGCTGACTGACATATCATTCAGACTGTTTGGACATGCCTCCGGATGGGAAACACCCCCTGCACTGTGATTGGCTGCCTGCACTCTGTGCTTACTCCCCTCTGAGTTGTTGAAATTGAAAGTGAAACGAACTACCTTTGATGACTGTGTGTGTATAATAAGGCTGCCGCATCTTCTCTCTATGTGAAGGCTCTATGTAAAGGATATGGGCATTTACTGAGTCTCTAGCTATTACTCCTTACATAACACAGCCCTATACACTGCTCTCCCCTCATAAAACAGCCTTATACAGTTTGCTCTACCTCCTGCCTGATAACAGAGTGGGGAAGAGGGAGAGAGGGGCAGCGTGCCTTTCTCATATTTGTTTAATCAGTTCAGGCTGTATATATGACTGCTTACAGCAATACAGGTGTTCTGGTTACAAGGAGCCTGTGCAGCCTGGAGCTGACAGCTCTGCAGCCATGAGAAGCATTGCAGATGGCTGCACAGTTGTGACATCCTTTCCCTTCCACTGCACACACAGAATGATGATTACACAACTCTTCAGTGAGGGGAGACATGCATCCTGGGAGGAGAGGCACGTCTACTGGATTTGAAGCTGTAACAGATAGAAACAGCTCAAGTCTGCGAAAGCATGTAATGATAAAATCCCTTTAAGTACTTGTCAGGCATTCAGCTTAAGGGGTTAAAGAGTACCTATCACCGCCACACAAACACACAAAAAATAATAGTACCGTATTTACTCGAGTATAAGCCGACCCGAGTATAAGCCGAGGCACCTACTTTTGCCACAAAAACCGGGAAAGCTTATTGACTCGAGTATAAGCCTAGGGTGGAAAACGCAGCGGCTACTGGTGAATTTTAAAAATAAAAATAGATACCAATAAAATTACATAGGCAGTTTAATGTCCCCCATAGGCAGATATAGGCAGGTATAGGCAGTTTAATGTCCCCCATAGGCAGATATAGGCTGGTATAAGCAGTTTAATGTCCCCCATAAGCAGATATAGGCAGGCTATATGTCCCCATAGGCAGTTAGTATTAAAGGTTAGGCTGGTATAGGCAGCTATATGTTCCCATAGGCAGGTTATAGGCAGGTATAGGTCGTTATACGCAGATATAGGTCCTCATAGGCAGGTTATAGGCAGATAATTGCCCCCATAGGCAGGTATAGGTCGTTATAGGCAGCTATATGTCCCCATAGGCAGGTTATAGGCAGGTATAGGTCCCCCTAGGCAGGCTATAGGCATGATATAGGTCCCCTAGGAAGGGTATAGGCCCCTAGGCAGGGTATAGGCAGATATAGGTCCCCTAGGCAGGTATAGGCAGGTATAGGTCCCCTAGGCAGGTATAGGCAGTATAGGCAGGTTATAGGTCCCCTAGGCAGGCTATAGGCAGTTTATAAGGTCCCTAGGCAGGTATAGACAGGTATAAGGATAGGTCCTCTAGGCAGGCTATAGGCAGGTATAGGCAGGTATAGGTCCTCTAGGCAGAAGGTAGTATAGGCAGGGATAGGTCCTCTAGGCAGGCTATAGGCAGGGTAAAGGCAGGTATAGGTCCTCTAGGCAGGCTATAGGCAGAGTATAGGCAGGTATAGGTCCTCTAGGCAGGCTATAGGCCGGGTATAGGCAGGTATAGGTCCTCTAGGCAGGCTATAGGCAGGGTATAGGCAGGTATAGGTCCTCTAGGCAGGCTATAGGCAGGCATAGACAGGGTTTAAAAACAAAAAAAACCCACTTACCTGGCTCCCCGCTTCTCCGTCTCCCTCGTCGCCCCGCCTCCTCGCTGTCCGGCCTCCTGCGCGCTCTCCTAGGTCTTCTCGGCACAGGCAGGTGATGTCATCAGGCCGCGCATGTGCCGCGCATGTGCCAGAAACTCCGGACAGCCGCGAGTCTGCGGCCGCCCGGAGTCCACTGCGGAGCAGGGATCGCTCGCTCTCTGCTCCCCAGTGGTATCTCTTCACTTGTATGCGCTCCGGAGATAGCTGTTAGCGCCTGGGCCATCGCAGCGCCCGAACGCTGTCATCTGTACTCGGCATTCAGTTATATGCGCTCCCTGAGGAACCGCGTATAACCGAAGTGTCCCTGCCGGTGCTCAGGCCATCGCAGCGCCCGAGCGCCGGCAGTGACTCGAGTATAAGCCGAGGGAGGATTTTTCAGCACATTTTTTGTGCTGAAAAACTCGGCTATACTCGAGTATATACGGTAGATGAAATTGTAAGACTTTTTTCCAATACATTTCAATAGCAAGTCAGATTTATCTCAGTATTACAGGGACACAGGTTTTAGTTTCACTTTCTTAGGCATAGATCCTTATCTAGCAGTATTCCTTCTATTGGGAGATACCAACTGTGCAGAGGGAGCTGAGGATATATCTTCTTGTACAGGGTAATCTGAGTCTCTCACTACATACACTGCAGCAGGAACAGCACACTGACTACATAGTGTGCCAGAGTTTACAGGCATCTAAATTACACTGCTGCTGGTGTTATATCCAGCACATAAATAGCAGCTCAGAGCTTACCAGTGTGCTCATGATGTAGCTCCCCCTTTCACAGTGTACTCTCCCAGCTCAGAAGCAGTTGGCCTGATGGATCACTATGTTGACAACTCAGTTAAACTGTCATGTGCCGACTTGTCCCGACTTCGTCTACTGTAACTTCATGAGGTTTCCCTAGAGGTGATAGGTCCTATTTAAAAATGTGTACATATTTGAATGCGCATCAAGAGAAATGGTTTGAGCTGTTACCTTGTCATTCTAGGGGCTGAAGCAGATTAACCCAGTTACATTTGGTCTCAAGTTGACACCTTTCGGTATAGAACCCTAATAGTTTCCATATATCCCTTTGTCAGCCCCTTATCATGAATAGGTTTTCTACAAAGATTGAGATACCTTCTGCCTTTGCCCTCAAATCCTCAGCTGATTATACCTGCTGATGACTGCATCTGGTTACTTTTTTCCTCCTCTTTTGTCATCTGATTGGCTTAGCCACAGCTCTGCTGCTCTGTCTGCTTGGTGGTACTAGCTTGCTAAATCAGCAGACCCTGTCATGCCCTGCCTGCTGAATGTGGTTAATTTTCCATCCTGGCCTTTGTTCCCTTAGCTATTGTTCTTGGTTTGAATCCTGTTTGATCCTGATTCTGACCTCAGCCTTTTGACAAGATACTGCTTTGCTTTATCTCCTGGATTGTTTGTCTGTTGCTTACAATACAAAATATCAGCATTAAAGTATATTTTAAAAAAATCACCAATTTTTCAAAATTCCAATAATACAGTATGTAGAACCACAAACAGAAATAACTAACCCCTACCCACCTACCCTATGAGCTAGTCTGTATGGTCAACCATATCATCCACATATTAATCTTCTGGATAGTTATATCGTGAACAATCTCTTGGTAATGACCCTCCCCTCTCTTCCTAACTATGCTACTACTATGACATGGGGATACTCCTGCAGTAAAGTTCAAATCTGTTTTGGCGGCAAAGGGTAAAGACTTGGGGATCTCTTGTCACCCCAATTATGCTAGTGCAAAATTAATAATGGCTTTGAGAATATACATCTCCAGTATGTGACTGTTACAGTGGGGAGCAAAGGCTATAGTAGAACATTTCCCCAAAAAATGCTGAAAACCTTAATGCTATGATAGGCATCAGAACACACAGTGAATTGGATCCTATATATGGAGCTCCAGTCCACCACCAAGAGCACCATTAATGGGCACATGAGCATCAGAACTGGATGATAATACAATAGGTATGTTCACATGGCTTATTTTGAAGTGTAATTGCATATGTATTTTGCCGTGTATTGCACTTTATACATGGCGAAATGCGCGCTGCAATTACGGTAATTCATAGCTCTCTGGAATACGCATCGTCCCCCCGTGCATACAATACGATCGTATTGTACGCGCGGGTGGAGAACTGACATGTGAATTGTTAGCAGTGACTACACGCCGCTGACAATGCATGTATGTGGGGCCGTAAAGTTAGACTAAACTGTTCTAATCTGCACCAGATTTATGAACATTATGATAAATGTGGCGCATTGTAATATGGTCTAGTCTAACCTTACACTAAGGGGGATATGCATGAAATCTGTCTCAGTCTAACTTTTTCTATGTTGCCAATAGCAACCAATCAGAGCTCTCCTTTCATTTTTTTCAGAGAACTATATGAAATGAAAGGGAAGCTCTGATTGGTTGCTATGGGCAACAAAGAAAGTCTTAGACCTAGACAGTTTTCATATATGTGACCTTAAAGGGGTTTTGCCACGAAGTAAAATTGACGTGGGAAGTTTGTAAATTAAATAGTAAATATTTTCACCATTCATTATTATTAAAAATTCTGCACTGTTTTTGTTTTAGCTGCTCCTTTAGTGATCCATTGTTTACAGCTCGGCTCCAGGGGATACGACCAGGGCCGAGAGCTCCTCAGTCCTGGTCAAACATGCTCAGACATCACCTATCCTCTCAGGCAGGTACTGAGTGTTCAACCCCAGGTGCTGTCATTCTACTCCTGTGAAGGATGGAGTCAGGAAAGAGAAATTTTGCTGAAATGGACAATGTGTGTATTTACCATCTTCAAGGAAACCTGAACAATGTGTGTTTGCCGTCTTCAGGACAGCTATTCGGACAACAAGATACTGGTTTTAACTTGCTCTACCCAGAGTAATAAGGCATAGTTACACATTATCTCACCTTATGATGAAGTGAGCCACTCCCAGAATGTATAAAAGCTTGTGATCGGCAAAAAAGTGTTAGTTCTGGTCGGGCTCAAGACAGCTTATATGGTTAAGCACGATTGTTTCACTTGTGTTTCATTATATGAGCGTATAGCAGACTGCAGCTGCTTCTAAATTACATCCACTCCCGTACTGGACAGTAAGAGTGTGTGATCACTCTCAATTGGCTAAACCAATCAGCTGGCGCCTTGAACAGGGACTGGGAGCATTCCTGCCTTACAGAAGGATGGCACACTTGGACACATTCAGCTGTGAACGCGCAGAATCTACTGGCCAGGTAAGAAAACAGCTTTATGTTTCTTATAATGGTTTCTGTGCCTTCCCATTGACTGCGTGATCCCAGACCTGTCCCAGAAAGTACATATAGAGGTTGGTAATGTCCGGTCCTATTTGATAGACAAAGAACCCTGCCAGTTGGAGTGGATAGATGATAGAGAATCGTGTGAATGTATCAGCTGTTCATTTATTTATTAGGGAAGAGGAGTGCCTAACTGAGACATGTGTGCGCTCTGAAAGGAGGGGCATGAGCCCATGCTTAACCCCGGTAATACGGCAAACTAAGTGACAGTTGTATGTTGGGAAGTTGGTGAAGCGTATGTTTATAAGTCCCGTGACTGATTCTGATTGAACTGCACCCTTGCATCTGAAAGGGCGGGCGTATGTTGTGATAGTGGGGAATAACGGGACAAAAAGAAAGAACAAGAAAGTGATATGAAGAAGGTCCAAAACTTTAGACACTCAAGTATGTTCGAAGAGCTTCTAATCCTGATCCCAGTATTAGCCTTTGCTGTATACACTATAAAAGAGACAAAGGGGGGGTGGGCATACAGAGTGTACAAGCTTTCTTCCTTGAAATGGAAGACCATTGGGCTGATGAGAATTTTGACATGACACAAATGGGACCCAAGAGAATGTTTTGTAGGACATTCATGGACGGTCTAAGGACCAACATACAAACTAGATTGAAGACAGCGGTCCCTGATTGCCGTACTTGGCATGACCGTACTCGACTTCTACAATTAGCGAAGGGTATTGAGGCTGACTTAAAGGAAGCCAAGGCACCCAGGAAAGCAATATCAGCCACCATTTTAGAAAACCCTAATCTAATTAGGCCTTCCTAATTATGAACTACCATTTTCCCTTTACTTCATTTAAAGGTTAGGCCATGCTACGGGAGTTCTCACGCAGAAGCATGGACCCAGGAATAGGCCGGTAGCATACTATTCTGCCAAACTTGATCCAGTAGCGCAAGGAGCTCTGTCTTGCGTTCGTGCCGTAGCGGCTGTTGCGGTATTGGTGGATAAATGCTCCGAAATAGTGTTAGACAACCCCTTGGACATATACACTCCACATGATATTTCTGGTATTTTGAACCAGGTCCAACCAAAACACATTTCTATGGTCAGACAATTGCGATTACAGTGTGCCATTATGATGCCTCCCACTCTGACATTTTTTCGGTGCACGGGGTTGAATCCAGCTACTCTTCTCCTAATTGAAGAGCAGGATTCATCAGGGGGGAATAAGGATGAGGTATCTTTCATCTCCACTGACCATGACTGCCTCCAACTAATGGAACAGGAGACAGCAGGTGTTGATTCAGCTGTGGATCATGCACTACAGAGTATGGGGGAAAATGGCAAATTCTGTACAGGGTATACCATTGTGACCCAAAATGAGACAGTCAAGGCAGGCCTCATGTCTTAGCCAGGAAGCTGAACTCACTGCGCTCACAGAGGCTCTTGCAATGGCAGAGGGAAAGGGAAAGGGAATATTTACACGGGACTTGCCTATACTTTTTGGGGTGCACATGATTTTGGTCCACCCTGGAAGGCGGGAGGAATTTTCACAGCAGCAGGCCCCACCTGGGAATAAAGGGGGCAGATCAGGCAGCTAAAGAGGCAGCCAGACAGGGACAAGAGCACATACCCTTTTGGGCACAAGGAAACAGTGCCCCTGAATCAACCCAGAGGCTCTGAAGACATTCCAGAATCAGGCCTCAAGGGAAGAGAGGAACCTCTGGGTGAAGCAGGGTGCCAGCCTAAGCGACGGGCTATGCCTCCCCCGAGCTTTGGTTCCCATGATGACCGCTCTTAGCCACCTGCCCACTCATTTGGGAAAGAATGCCATGATAGAATTAGTCAACAAATAGTGGATAGCTCCTGGTTTTTCCACTATGACCACAAGGTACTGCTCCTCTTGCCAGACATGTCTTGAAAATAACCCTGGACAGGTGGTTAAGACCCCTGTCAAGCTTACCCCAAAACCATTGTATCCCTTTCAGTGAGTGCAGATAAACTACATACAGCTTCCAAAGGTTGGGACCGACGAGCATGCATTAGTCTCGATAGACGTGTTCTCAGGTTGGCCCAAAGCCTACCCCATTGCTAAAGCCACAGCAAAGGCCACTGTAGCAAAAAAAAAAAAAAAAAAAAACAACACTAATGACAGAAGTTTTTTATAGATATGGCCTTCCTGAAGTATTTGAATCAGACTGAGGTACCTATTTTATTCAAAAGGCAATACAGGAATTGAGCAAATCATGGACAGAATGTTTGCCGTATGGTATTATTCTCGATAAGGTACACTCCTAACCCCCCACAGGGCCGTTCCTAGGCTAAACTGCACTTATGACGAGGTGAAGAAATTTGCCCCCCCTCCGTAACATAATGCGACACAGTGCATCACCATCAACCAAATCTTAAATATACAAAAAGCTTTACCACAATGTGCTACGTATCAAACTACCAATTAATAGTCATACAGTTACAAAAAATAACACCGCTACACCAACCAGAATCCCAGGCTAATAGTACCATTGTCCTACTAAGAACACATAACACCAACACAAAGTGACCGAATAATACCACAACACCATGACCACGTATCACCACCACATAGTGACTGAATAATACATCATACAATTACTGAATACAAACCATTATACTACAACTAATATTACTGTCATACAGTGGTACACAGGCTCTGCAAACATATAATCGATTACAGTAAAGTTACACCCAGGCACTTACAGGAGACATCTCTGAATAGTTGTTCTCTTTCTCTTTTTCTTCTCCATGTGTCCCAGACGCCATAATGACTTCTCCCGGCCACAATTCTTTACTGTAAAATTTACAAAACAAACACCTTAGACTCCTCACTTTATCAGCACTTCTCTACCAATTCCTATCTCTATACAAACTCCCCATCTATAGCACCTCATATGGTAGCCATGTAATATGCCCCCCCGGTAGCCATGCAGTAGCCCCCTAAAGCCAGGTAGTAGCCCCCTATAGCCAGGGGGAGGCCCCTATAGCCAGGTAGAATCCCCTATAGCCAGGTAGATGCCCCTATAGCTAGGTAGAAACCCCTTATAGCCAGGTAGATGCCCCTGTAGCCAAGTAGATGCCCCGTTAGCCAGCCGATGCCCCTGTACCAGGTGATGCCACTATAGCCAATAAATTCCCCTGTACCAGGTGATGCCCCTATAGCCAGGTGATGCCCCTGTAGCCAGGCGATGCCCCTGTAGCCAGTAGATGCCCCTGTACCAGGCGATGCCCGTATAGCCAGTCGATGCCCCTGTAGCCAGTCGATGCCCCTGTAGCCAGTCGATGACCCTATAGCCAGTAGATGCCCCTATACCAGGTGATGCACCTATAGCCAGTAGACGCCCCTGTACCAGGTAATGCCCCTGTAGCTAATTAGAAAATAAAAAAAAAAGTACTCACCTCGGTCCGCGCGTCCAGGTCCGAGAGCTGCTGAGCAGTGTAAGCGGCGTGACATCATACGCCGCTTACACTGCCACGCTTCTCCCAGGGATCTACTCGGCTGGCAGAGCTGCCGACCGAGCAGATCCGTGTCGCATGGGGCACGGTGAAAGCCGTGCACCCCCTGCGATGCCGTGCATGTCTCGGTGCTCAATGAGCGCCGATACATACAGGGGAGGAGGCAGGAGGGAAACGATCCGTCCTGCCTCCTCCCTGTAGCAGCACTGTGCAGCTGCTGACTGACTGTCCGGCTGTTTTACAACGGCCACGCAGAGTCAGAGGCTGATCTCCGGGCGAGCGAGGTGGGTGGCGCCCCTGGGTGAGCGGACCCTCAGGTTTGGGAGTGCACCAAGGTTGAGTTTATATTTTCCACAAACCCTCCAACTGCAATGTGATTCTCTGACTCTATATGTGCAGGCCTTGCAAAAACATTTGAATATGGTGCATAACTGTATATTCTTCCATTCCAGACCCGGATGCAGACATGGGCACACATGATCTGCAACCAGGAGACTATGTAATGCTAAAGAAACATGTCCGAGGAGCTTTGAGTCCATGATTTGAAGGTCCCTTCCAAGTGTTACTTACTACTAGTACTTCGGTAAAACTGGAAGGAAAACCCAACTGGATAAACACCACTCATTGTAAGAAGGTTTTAAGACAAAAAGAGTAAAGGATGCCGTGGAGTGTCTTCTGGTTATTGATCCACGTAGCGGAGGGGTGGAATAGGCTGAATAATGATGAACCAGATGAAAATAAGCTAATTACACATCACAGAGCATTAGCAGATAACTTAAACGTTACTGATTGCTGGATATGCACTCACTCTCCTCTCACTGCTGCCAGCATCCATACTTAGCTATCCCAGCCCAGTAACAATGAAAGAAATAATGGGATGGGATAAGTGTTTTAACTCTTTAGCCGCTAATGATACTAAGTATAAGAGGATATGGAACAAATTATTCTTCTTTTACTAGCAGTGTATGTAGTGTTTAAAGTGTTTATGTTTGCAGTGTGGAAATTATGCGAGAATTGTGAAAAGAACCATTATGAAGGTTACTGACGAGTGACTATAGTGTTTTGGAACTAAAACCTGTTTTTTTTCACAATTCTCTTATGTAACTCCATCTGTGATCCGATTGAACTCATATGCTGAGTCTCTTCTTTCTGAGGATGCTGAAGGAGTAATTAGAGGACGATGGTTTCTAGCGAAATCATTCTCAGGCACCCCGTCGGTCTGGGCAACACCTGAAGAAACTTCAGCTGTACCCACCTTGGATTGAGGACCCAGACTCTGCATGATGAGTTCAAAGGGGGGACTGTGAAGGACGGAGTCAGGAAAGAGTTAACTCCGAAATTTTGCTGAGATGGACAATGTGTGTATTTACCATCCTCAAGGAAACCTGAACAATGTGTGTGTTTGCCGTCTTCAGGACAGCTATTTGGACAACAAGACACTGGTTTTAACTTGCTCTACCCAAAGTGATAAGGCATAGTTACACATTATCTCACCTTATGATGAAGTGAGCCACTCCCAGAATGTATAAAAGCTTGTGATCGGCAAATAAAATGTTAGTTCTGGTCGGGCTTCAGACAACTTATATGGTTAAGCACGATTGTTTCACTTGTGTTTCATAATATTAGCGTATAGTAGAATGCAGCTGCTTCTAAATTACATCCACTCCCGTATTGGACAGTAAGAGTGTGTGATCACTCTCAATTGGCTAAACCTATCCCTCCAGTCCTCTGTACTCCTTAGTAATTAGTTAAATAGTGCAAATAAATAAAAAAGAAACCTCAATGAGGTCTGTGCATTGATAAAGAGAAAAAACAACAACACAGGTTTGGTTCCTGCAGAGATTTGAACTTAGGACCCTTGTGTCTGGAGGCAAAAACTTTACCTTTTAGCTACTCACAATGCTTTACATAAACAGACCTTTCTTTGACTACAGAGAGGAAGGGCCTGGTGATGTCATCCTGCTGGGTCAAGGGATATTCCCAAATTCAAACAAATCACACACGCCCCCTTCTGAGCACACAGAGCTGAACAGCTGGATGCAGGAGGTATAAAATGAGATTATGGCAAAACCACTTTAAGGATTTTGGTGTAGCTATGGCAGACACAGCGGGGGAGTCAAGCAACAGGTACTGACACCCATCCACTCAGGTGGAAGAGCAGCTCCCAGAGGAGAGTGATTTCTGGACTGGCTACCCACGGCCACATAGCCCAGCTGTCCAACGACATAAGCCAGGAGCCCACCATATACCAGGACAGGGGCAGGGTGGGCCTGAGAGGCACATCTCTAATTATAACACTGGACTCTCCAAGGACTGTGTGCAGTCTCCTGCACGGGTTTAATATACCACCTTCCTGATCAGGCTCCATATAGACATTGTATAAGGGTTGCAGCAGGAGAGGTTATATGGGCCGCATAGACCGGCCCACTCCCAGCGCCTGAGCAAAAATCCCCTTCAGCTGACGCCATTGAGTCTCAACAGAGGGGAGCCTCTTAGTTAGCAGATCACTACAAGCTGCGCTGGACACTGATAAGAGATTGGCAGCTATCACAGCAGTCATGACGCCTTCTTTAACCAGTTCAATTGATTTATCTCAGCTGACATGAAACCGCATCCGTGAATATATGACAAAGTGAGAGCAAAGAAGGAACGACTGAGGACCGGAGAACGGTGCATTGGGGAGGGTGGAGGAAACCATTACCGGACATACGCTGACGAGCGTGTGCCATCTATATTCCATGTCATACAGCAAAATTCAAGTTCTCCAGAGAGAGTGGAGGTGCGGAGAGAAACCGCAACAGGAGAAAATAATGTGCGTTATTACTAGGGAGCCTTCTGAGGAGGAGCAGAGGGGGATGAGGCAGAAAAATTCTCACTGAAAACCATGATCCGCACAAGTGCTTGACCCGTCTCACTCTCCTCTGCTTCGTCATGAAAGGGCCCATAGGAATCCCCACCCAGGCCCACTGGCACCTGGTCCCATGCTCGCACTTTCATCTGAGAGTCCTGAATTATCGCGACCGAGACGCCATCTTAACGGCGGGCGCGATGAAAGGAATGGGGAGGTTCACAAATATGAGATAACGAGGCTTCTAGTTCTATACAGATACAAAGTCAGAGGTCACACAAAGAAAAGTGGAGATAAATTCACGTCGGTCAGAACCGCCTTGCGACGAACTTGCGCTTAAAAGTACTCGATGCTATAAACCCTACACGCCTGCGGTGTTTGCAGGATAGGGATAAGAATCTGTCTCTTCACTCCTGAGGAAAGCACAAATGACTGGAGAGGACAACGCCAAGACAGGACACTAGATGGGCACCTTAGTGGTACATTGGACCCAGTGGGTTCAGCTCGGTCTTTATAATTGTAGGACCTTCTAACATGTGGTTCTAATCTACCAGTAGGTTCCGGCTCACAAGGAACATGCTGCTAACATTGTCAGATAGGGAAGGCGGCCGCAATACCTCTTCAGGTTATAAATATTTGAGTTTAAGGGTTTGGAGAAGGCTTTCCTATATACAGGAGTATCGGAGTGGGACTCTTGGTCAACTGTTCAACAATTTTTTGGAGGAATAAGGGAGGACTATGTTTTTCCCTCCACTTTTTGGTCCGATTTCTCCTTCTAGGTCTATTTTGAAGGATAGCTATAGCTTCTCCTGCCGGTTGGTAAGGGGGCCAGAGTATGACTATAGAAAAAGGAGTTTTTAGATTTAGGTGCGACTCCCCTATGGATCGTGAAGTGTTGTACGGTTTTTCTATATGCAGTTTAGGGCTTTAAGCTTCATCCAATTGTTGGGCAGTATGGGCAGGTGGCCTGGGTGGGTGAAGCGGTTTCATAATTGTAGTAGTTAGAGTGTTGTTGTTTTTTTCTTCTGTGATGGTTTTGAATGTTGGTATGCGTGAAGTGAATGAATCCGACACTGGGTCTCGATTGGATCCTTTGGGTAATTTTCGTTGGTTGGATCTGGAACTTGTAATTGGCGACTTTCAAGGTAGGTTTCTGGATTGTCAGGGGTCTGAATTGTAAGACTTAAGAGAGCCTTTGTTTGTAATTTTCTACAGAACCGTATAAATCCGGACATTGTCACATTGATGGAAACGCACGCCCAGGGGTCGCAAAAGGTTCTGGCATGAAGGCCATGGCTTAGGATGGGATATCATGCCGGTATACTCGAATTACCCGAGAGGGGGCTGTCAATTTTGGTGGGCAATAGAGCCTCCCTTTTCAGCTGCTGCATGTACACATTGATCCATATGGCAGAGTAGTAGTAATGAAAGCTCTTATTCGCAGACTTGATTACATCATTGGTGGGGGTAACTATATTCCACCACCCTTCTCTGGGTCATACTAGTCTGCTGTTTTGTCTTTTGGCCAACTCTACACTCTTCTATTCCTGGGGTTATTGCTAGGAGACCTTTTAATCGCCACTTTAAGCCAGGATTTAGATAGAATTGCGCCTCAGAATGATCCACGACGATACCACTTTGGGGGCAACGAGAGTGGGCAGAGTCCTGTCATTCTTCACGGAGTTGTGGAGGTGGAAGGCACCCAAATGCAACAAACAGTTTCATGCTTCTCGGCGACCGCTGGGTCCACTCTCCTGTATTGATTTCTAGCTGTTTGATAGTCAGAAAATTTGCTATTCCATGGTGACACGTGGATATTGCATCGGAGGAATCTCTGTTAATGACACTATTTTAGTGAGGCGTGATCAGCCGATAGTTGAGGCAAAAAAGGGGGCGAGACTGGAATCCCAAGTGGCTCAAGTCCCTGTGGTGGAGGAAGTAATGTAGAGAGAGTATTGATGGCTATTGGGAGATCAACGAATCTACTTCAGATCGTTGATGGAATGGGATGCGTTCAAGGCAGTTGACTAGGGGGCGCTTTTCTTGCAATCACCACTATAGGAGGACACTTACTCAGCGTAGGGGAGTGTTGCGAGGTTGATTTAGCCCTATTCGCTGGAATCAGATTATGGGAGGTTACCAGATGTGGAGCAATGATGAAGACGGTTGGGGGAAGTGCAGAGAGCGTTTATAATTCTACATCTACAACTATACCTCAGAAGAGGCTGCTGCTGTCAGCGGGCACATGGTGTTTGTCGGAGGGAGTAAAAAACGGTAATGGGCGCTGGCCTTTCCAGGCTGAAACGGAGATCTGTGGATTGCTTATGGTTCTGGCTTGTAATTCAAGGGGAGAAATGGTTATATACCAACACAGTTGCTATATAGAGCAAACTTATGCAGAATATTATAAGAATCTTTATGCTTCTAAATTAGGTCATTCAGAGGCCGAACAATCAGAGGCTTCTTGGGTCCATTACTCTCCCGGAGATCAAGGAGAGGAAAAAGGAGATACTGGCAGGACCGATCCACACAGGACGGTATAATTTTAGTAGGGCTATGGGCAGAATGGCCTACTGGTAAAGCCCACAGGCAAAGAAGGCTTACAAGTGGACGTGGTTTAAGCTGTTTCAGGGAGGAACCTGGTGCCTCTAAAAACTAGAGGGTATGCTACAGGGCTGCCTTTGAGGCTGGGATGTTACCCTCAATATGAGGCAACCATAGATAGTGATCCACTAAACAGGGCATGACAGCCTGTTCTGTGTCATTATTATCGCACCAGCTCTCTCATTAATATGAGATGTACAATTTTGGCAATGTACTGGCATTGAGGACTCAATTCCATTATTTTATCTCAAATTGTGGGGCCGGACAGGTCGGGATTCAGATCCTGGAGGGTTGTCCACGGATTTAAAATTTAAGGAGGTTGTACACCCAATTTGCAGATAACCCCATGACAATCTCTGGTAGTTAGAGTAATAGCAGCGCTTGACAATGGATGTAAAGCATTTGATCTTAGTAGAATGGAAGTTGATGTGGGGGGGCGGGCGGAATTGGGAATCCTTGGCTTTCCCGCAGACTTATGAGGTGGCTCTTCACGATTATTATACTGGCAGCAAGACGGACAGTGTTTTAGTTAATGGCTATCCTTATTCAGCCAGTTCTACTCTGGGAAGGTGTGTACTAGGCTGGGGTGCCCTCTATACCTTTATTATTTGCCCTGGCTAATTGAACCACTATCTCCCGCTCATCAATAGTTAATTCCCACGTTAGAGGGTTTGGGGTGTTGGAACATAAAAAGGGCAATCACAGAGAAAGTCTCTTTGTATGCACACAATTTACTGGTATTTCTAGCGGATCCCAGGGCGCTCTCTGAGGGAGTGCTAGAAACATAGTAGATTTACCTTTTAGAACATTTTTCGGGGTATGAGGGTTAATTGCGCGAATGTCTAGTTTTACTATTTCCTGTGTGGATAGGTCCTGGTCAGGAGGAGGTGTCCTGAGAGAAGCTCACTCGAAATGTTTGATCACTATATTCAAGTATCTTGGGATTCAGGTCCATCAGGATGTGCTCAGCGTTTAATGGCTCGTTAATCTAGTTCGCAGTCACGCTCGATGCAGGATATAACTAGAAAAACAAATGTTTGGAGGTCCCACTTGTCACGAATTTGACGTTTGTAGGGAGGTTATTATAATGTTATAAATATGGTGCTTTCTCCCAAGCTGTATTTGTATTTGTATTAGGGCAGCACCATTCTTGATTTCCTCATCCCACTTCTTGATCACTTGGAAAGGTGATCTATCCTTCTTGTGGCTATGGGGTACTCCAGTAATAAGAGAGTCCAATGAAGGCTTATTTGAGATGGAGGGTTTTAGCGTTGCGGATTTTTACACTTTACATGTGGCTTGCAGCTGTGCTCATATGCAGGAGGTCTAAAAAAAAGTGGGGGGGTTTGGGTGGATATGGGCACAGGAACCGTATAATCCAGCGGGTGGAGCTATGGCGGCGCTATTGGGATCCTTCGACGGCTCTGATCAATAGGTGTACAGACATGGGAAATATCAAGAAGTTTTTTACAGCTACTTTATGGCGGCGACAGTGGGCAGTGTGCGAAAAAATTTATAGGCGCGTAATCGGGGGGATGAGGACCAGGATTTCTTGGTCGCCCTATATCCCTTTATGGTAGAAATGGGAAACTTACCTGTAACTTGCTCTCGTTGTAAGGATTTTGTTGTTCTGGCCAGGAAAGGCTTCAAACTATTTGGCGGCAGGTGTATGTTGAAGGGCGTTTCATTAACTTTCAGGCCTGGCTGCCATAGTATCGGAATGGCGACCCTCCAGAGGGTACCCCTTTTTAGGTATTTCTCAAATTGCATCATGCGTGTGTTTTAAGAAACAGTTTGGGGGGGGCGAGATTCAATTGACGTGTGATCCCCTGGAAGAGAGGGTGGCTTGCTGGGGGAAACGGGAATTGGTTATCTTACCCTTCTATAGACACATTCTGGGCTGCCAGACCTCTCCCTGAAAATGTCTATGATAGTGTAGAGGGGAGATATCCACACTGGAATCCTATCATTTGGAGGAAACTGGCTATACACATGGAGGGCTACGGCTGTATTAGTGCTAGAGAGACCTAAGCTGATACTGAAACATAATGGCTCATAGGAGATCTACTACACGCCGGTCTCCAGGCTGGCAAGCATGGGTAAACTTCCACCCCAGATTGGCACAGGTGCTATTATGCCCGAGGCTCCTTCCTCCATATGATAGGCGAATGTCCTGTTATCAGGGCATTACTGGTCAGATATCATGGGTTTATTAATGAGAAGTAGGGACTGCCAGGTGTTTGGAGCCCAGAAATAGTCTCCTTGGCTAAGCGAAAGAAATAATCCAGACTAAATATGAACCGAAAAGCTTTTATATTAGATTGTTAATGTTTTATGCCGGGGATAACATTACTGCTGAAATTGGATAGCCGCCCAATGACCTGCCGTCTCTAAGTCCTGGAAACAAATTGTTAATGGAGAGTGTCAATGTATAGGCTGTTATGTTCTGAGACACAGGGGGAGAATTCGCCAGTCAGGTTCTGTGATTCTGGATGACTTGTGGATTGATCCACAGTAACTACTAAGTCATGTGATTGGGTGTGAGGGGTGGGGCCAGGGGTGGGACTAAAACTTACTAGAAATTAAGTTGTGTCAGGGCTAGACGATAGACAGTGTGAGATGGGTTGAAGAATGGGTGTGACTGTTCTCTAAATCTTGTTTATAAATTGACTTTCTGTGTCCTTAGTCAGACTACGGTAAATTATTTTGATGTTATATGCTATAATCGCTAGCTCTTATTTAGAATCGGGTTTTTACTTGTTTCGACATCTCTTGAAGAATGGTGTTGAGAATGTTTTTGTATTTTCTTACAGTGTTTTTTGTTTACTTATATTGTGAAAACTTGCTTAAATTAAATACTTAAAAAAAATATAAAAATAAAAACAAAGGATTTTGGTGTGAACTTTGTTCCACAGTATAGTTTGCTATACTATGTTTGAAAAATGTTTAGTCGCGATTATCAATTTAAAATTGCTTGGGGGCCATATTTTCTAATTCATCTTTGGGGGCACAAAACCTTACCAGAAGGATTTACTACAGCTCCTCTTGCCTTTAAAGGGATTGTGTTGCAATTTTTTTTTTTTGCAGTAATGTGTGTGTTTTCTATCATCTTTTTATCCTCTTTTGCTGTAATTTTGATTGTGTGTCTGTAAAGTGAGCTATAGAGATCCTGTGTGTAGGGAGCCTTTCACCCCCTTCAGAGATAGTTCTCTGCTGTGTGAGGTTGCGAGGATCCAGGATGCTGCAATAAGTGATTTACTGCCAGGTTAAGAGAACTGCAGAAAGATTCCTGTCTTGGTTAAGCTTCAGTGAGATCCCTCCCCATCACCCCCTTGCTGTGAGTACAGGCATCTCTTAGTGTCTGCAGGGAGCTCAGAGAATCATGATTGTGGAGTCCAGAGAGGAGTCAGCTACTGAGATGTCCTAGCCTCATCTCCTGTGCTCCAGCAGGGATGCCAGAGAGAGGCTGATCAGTGGGATAGCCTGTGCGATTCATTGTCCTCGTTCTAATAAAGGTTAATTGTGTTTTCTGTCGCCTAACGATTTTTGCACAATTCAAGATTTTTCTGCTTATTTTAGTTCTCACGCTTTTGACGTTTAAAATGCTTTTTATATAGCGGATTTTGGGCGCAAGAATAGTTTTTTTAACGTTTTTTTTTGCGCTAAAATCCCTTTATTTACAGATTTTGACACTAATAAAATTTTATCGATTCTGACACATAATATCCTTTTCTTTATGGATTTGGGCTCATAAATGTTCTCTCGCTTATGTTGCTGAAATTCGGTTCTTTAAAGATATTGACGCTAAACTTCCAGTTCGCATGAGAGGATTTTGACGCCTAAACTCCATTCGCTGCAGATTTTGTCGCTAAAAATCCGTTTGCTGCAGATTTTTTGCTGCTAAAATTCCCAGTTTGCTGCCAAGATTTGAGCCTTAATATCACTTTCTTTGGGATTTTGACAGTAAACTCCATTTCTTTGCATGATTTTGCGCTAAACTCCGATATCGCTGTGGTTTTTTTTTGACGCTACACTCCGTTTCTACGCGGATTTGACGCTAAACTCCGTTCCGCCGCGGATTGTGACGTCTGTAAACCTCCTTTACGCTGCGGATTTTGACGGCTAAACTCTGTTACGACGGTTGGATTTTGACGCTAAACTCCAATTTTCGTGATTATTTTTGATCGCTAAAACTACATTTCGCTGCGGATTTTGCTCCGTTAACTCCATTTCACTGCGGATTTTGACGCTAAACTCTCTCATTTCCCACTGCGGATTTTGCCACTAAAATCAGTTTATATACTATTATTTAATATGCAGATTTTGCCGCTAAAATCCGTTGCTCGCAGATTTTGCCGTCCGCTAAAATCCGTTTGTTGCAAGATTTTTGCTAATAAATCTCCGTTTCGCCGTGGATTTTGCCGATTAAATAGTTTGCTGCAGATTTTGGATGGTAAAACTCTGTTTCGACCGCGGGATTTTGATGCTAAATCAGTTTCTAAACTCTTTTTCTATGCAGATTTTGCCGCCATAAATTCCCCCAGTTCTGCTGCTGTTTTGACGCTAATATCCGTTCGCTGCGGATTTTTGAACGCACATAAAATCCTGATTTCGTCTCAGACTTCAAACACGTTATCTACTAATAGCGGTGTGTATTTACATTGCTTTTATATGAAACAAGTTGATCGATGTTCAGACTGTAGTGATCGTCTGATGAGTTCTCATTGCGTCTTTCGGATCTCGTTCACCGATTTGACTCATGATCTCTTGATCAAAAGACGCAGCAGGGCCTATTATTACTATTAGGGAGTGAACATGCTGCATCAACAGATCTCCTAAACAACAGTATGCTCGATGTTGAACCAACAAGGTTCCATGAATGCATTAATGTGCTGTACATTCCTTTTGTAGGCGGAGTCACACTAATGGCTTGATGTATCAGACATTAAAACATACGAAAGACATTGAAGACAAGCAAAAAAATTGCAAAATAAAAACGGCCGTTTTTTTCCAAAAGCTTTTTAGACCGACGGGGACAAATAACTCAGTTTTCTGAAAGTTTTTAGGATTTGGTTTTCAGGTGTTTTTTTGTCTCTGCGTGAGAGAGACACGCCTAATGTTTCACATGGGAAACTAGGGGCTTAAGATTAGGTTCTTGGGGTCTATGGAACTTGGCCACATGCTGGTACCCTTGTGAGAGGGATTGCAGACATATACTTTGGCGTTCCTTCCGCATTCTCACAGTGAAAATAGTTTAAGGGGAATGTGGCAAACAACGGCGTGTTTTGGATCTGTGTCGGAAGATGTCAAAAAGTGCATCCAAAAATGCAGCGTTTCTTGCCGGATGCAAAAACGCGAGTGAGTGTTTGAGATTCTTGTGTGGCAATGCAGCAGGATCGCACCCCATAGTTTTACATAGGGCTCCATGCTGCTCTTTTGCGACCAAGAATTGATTTGTACACTTCCATGGAACGGATCCGCAAAGACGCAGTGAGACGCACATCAAAGATCATAGTAACTCTGAAAGCCGATTCTTGCCGTGTTTCTAATAAACTGCAATGTATAATCACATCTGCTGTGTTTATTAGATAAAGTGCTTGGGTCGTCTTGGGGGACTGACAGTCACATATCCAAAAGCGTTTATGTAACACGGAGTCAGACGCCCGAGTGACCAGACACTAAATGTATCACAATCTCACTCTGGTAAATTTGCCTTTTTCAGTATATTGGGTACATTAGCAGCTTCTGACATGGTATCGCCTCAGTCAACATGCACAAATGGAATGTTTTACAATACCACATCCCCCTCCTTATGCACTCCAGGTCGGAGGGTTGAAGGCTTAGTGAGGTCACCACCACACCAGCCCACATTTACAGCAAGACGTATTCATGCTCTTTGATACATTTGGGAGAAAAACTTCTTGTTTTTTCTTGGATTGTGCTCCCTATGGTGGCTAAGAGTGGGAAACTTGAAAATTTAATATGCATTTTTATAATATATTAGCACAATTGAATGAAATAATAATAATTATACTAAAAAATGTAAACAAGAGATATGTTAACACTTAATATTCGATTCAACTAGAAAAATAAATAAAAATTTGATGACAGATTCCCTTTAAGTTTATTTGTTCTGCATGAACTGGCAAAGAAAATGAATGTATTCTGTGCCTGCTGTAAGACCATGTGACTGGCATGTGATGTCATGCAGTACCAGGCTGACTGAGGGTGGCATATACTGTGCACATAGTATCAGTTTTCAACATCCTTTGCTAACAATTCCAAACAAAAATATTGAGTTTCAGCCCCCATGAATACGAATCCTTTGTTTTGCTCTACATAAGAGTATGAAGAAATATTAAGACACAATTTAAACTTGTTCGACGTTCCACGACTATTATTTACAGCTTCATGACTTTTGAAATGGCAAACAATTCTACGAAAAATACTTGGAAAGTGTTTGCCAGCGGATGATTTGACGCTGTTTTCGGAGGCATTTTTTGCCGCGAAAAGAAAACAGCGTCAAAAATGCTTCGTAAACGCCCTTAGTTCCATTTTCATAGATTTAATATGTAAAACAGCGTGTAGTTTCACCACGACATAGGATTTTATGCGCATTTTATGGGATTCTGTGGGCCACTGTGTTTTGCGCTGAAAAAGAAGTGTTATGTTCAATTCTTGAAGTTGTTTTCAATGTGGAAATTCCTTTAAGATATCAATGGAGAAACATTAAAAACACTCGGACGGTTTAGATGTGTTTTTTGGTTTGGTTTTTGCCATGACTATTAATTTTGTTATCGGGTGTTTCATGAAAGATAAAACCACTGTTGGAAAAGCACCTCATCGAAAAAATGCTTTCATTGAATGTCGACTTTTCAGTCGAGGATTTGACGCTGATTTGGATGCTAAAATTTAAGCATACAATTCGCCGTGTGAACACACCCTAAGGGCCCTTACATCTTATGATTGGGTAAATGCGCATTTGTAGGAACACTCATTACTTAAAATTGTCCTTTGTAAAGTGCCATTTGCTGGATGACCACATCCAATATGCAGCCTAAAAAATCATCGTTTGTGGAATTAACTTTCTTCTAGTACCGTGTTTCCCCGAAAATAAGACAGTGTCTTATATTATTCTTTTGCTCCTGTAGACGAGCTAAGACTTCTTTTTAGAGGCTGTCTTATTTTTTCCTGAACAATAATTTATTGTTGAACAAAGAATCAACATGAATTAATATACTGTAGTGATTTCATCACAAACCTCTGAATTGCAACAAAAAAAATGCACTAGGTCTTATTTTCGGGGGTAGGCGACCGCCTAGGACGCCACTTCATCCCAGACAGGAAAGAGGGCACAAGGAGTGGGCTGCATTTTCCATTGGGGTGGGGGCTGTGGGCTGAATTTTCCATTGGAGTGGGGGCGCTATGTGCCTTATTTCCCAGGGCACCAGAACACCTGGTCCCAGTCCTGCATCATGGTGTTCATTGCTTTAGTGGCAAGAATAGCGCAATCCGAGCCTTCAATACAGATGTAAACTCAGCCTACTCAGGTCCAGAATCCCAAATTCCAAAGTTACATTTGCTTTTTATATCATCTCTGTTGTTATAACTTATTTCTCTGTTACTATATTATTATTATATTACTATTCTTTCTATATAACCCATCAGTCACTTGTTTATTAGAGTACTAAACATCTGTAGCAGATCAAACATTATGCAGTTCTCCCCATATGGCCGCTTCTGGACAGCTACAGTAAAATATAATCCACTGTATTATCACTTTATATAATTATTACTTTACTATTCTTTATATATTATTACTCTACATCATTATTATTTTACTCTTATCTCTGTATTTTTCTATCTTATTATTTACTATTCTTTGTATATAATCCATCAGTCACGTGTTTATGAGAACAACATTGTGGTGTATATTCACATTATGCGGTTTTTCGTGCATATATCGACTTTCCTGGACAAGCTGTCCTGTGTGCGTAGAGAAGTACAATACATCCACTCGCACGACAACACAATGCGCTCATATAAACTCCAGTGCAGCACTTGAACAAGACCTCCAGTAGACTGCGGCTCCATTACCGCACACCGCCCGCAGCATCTCGGCCAGTGACGTCACTGGTGTGCACGCTCTCTCCCTCACAGCCATCAAATCGAAACACTCCGGGGGCTAAGGGGTTAGTCGAGCCCCAGTGCAATCGTCACGTAATCCTTTAGACCCACCATCATGTCAGTGAGCAGAGCCGCCCAGGAGCTCACTATTTGGCAGGAAGTTGAGAAAGGACACTGGGCAGGCGCAGAACACAACGAACCTGCTGCTCCTTAAAGGCGCAGAGCGCGCTGTCATTGCTTGGCGCCTGAGTTGGACAGCAGGAGATTGTTGTTGTTGCTTTTGTAGGAAAAAGGAAGCTGTGGCTTTATGGGTCATGTTTATAGTAGGGCAAAATGAAAGCAAGTTCTCTGCACTTTGTACATTCCAATATCTGTGTTATGTTTCATAGTATTTATTTTGCTTTCATGTTGCAGTGCAGCTGTACAAACCTTAAAGGGACTGAGCTTATAAAAACTTGCTCGTCAGCTGGGGTATTATTAGATATAGAAAGAAGCCTGCTCGCCTCTGTGACGCTCCCGTTCCATCTTGGTGTCCGACCTTTGCTGTAGCACGGAACGTCCATCGTTCATCTGCAGCCAATCACAGGCCACAACCCCACGTGCACGTGACCGCTCGGGGCTTTGAGTGGCTGCACATAGCACATGAACAATGGACGTGCACCGCGGTGGCAGCAGGGTTGTACGGAGCCGGCCACCGGGAACCAGAACGGGGAGGTCACTCAGAGGTGAGATTATACTTGTCTATTTCATATTTTCGAATCATACCTCCGGCGGGACCAACTAGCTTTTGTAAATCACGGACAAACCCCTTTAACTTGACATTCGAAGGGGTGTGATCACCTCTGGGAACTAAACCTATCTTAGGTACATGTCCCTCCAAAAAGTGTAAGTCAGACGAAGAGCCTGTGTCTGCGCATGCGCGAACTCTCCATTCTGTTCTAGGGAGTTTGAGTACTGAATGAGTAGTATGTTTGGCTGCCTGCTCAGAAACACCCCATGGATACATACTGGAGAGTTGTGGTGGAGGGCCGGCAGGATCTCTATTCTGGGCCCACACTTTTGGCGTTCGGTTCCTGAGATACCTCTAGGAGCTGCACCGATCAGACTGATGGCATATTCCAGGTATCCTCAAACTGCGGCCCTCCAGCAGTAGGGAAAATACAACTCCCATCATGAATTTAATGCTTATAACAGTGGGGAATGATGGGAGTTGTAGTTTCCTAACAGCTGGAGGGCCGCAGTTTGAGGATGCCTGGCATATTCTAACGATATGCCACCAAAGTCTGGTGGGAACATTCCCTTTAACGCATTACAGACCATAATGCAGCAAATCTTAAAGGGGTTCTGTTTTTTATATTTAATTAAGGGGTGTTCCCACAAAGCAACGCTGTCTGCAAGACAACCATGCATGAGAATGAGTAAGGCAGCGCTTGCAGTCATCCTCCTCATTCACTTCTATGGGAGTTCTGCATGTGGCCGAGCGCACACACTATGGGCGACATGTCTGAAAATTGGCGTCGCCGTGGCAGTTTTTAGGCGCATTTCATCAGTGTAAAGTTTACCTGAAAGAACAATAATCTCAAAAATCTGGCGTCTGGTATATCTTGCATAGTAAAGTCAGTGTGCCTAAAAAGGCACGTTTTGCAATTGACGCATAGCATATCATTGGTAGTGTATGTAATGCGCCTATCGAGGTACATTGCAATACGGAGGCGGGTAACGTATCATTACTAGTTATGCGCATTGTGTTATGGAATCACACAGCGTATCATCGCTACCATATTTAATGCGCCTTTTTAGGCACATTACAATGTGTTGTGCCTGGCATATAACACGCCTAAGTCTGGTACATTATAGTTCATTTATATAGAGAACAAGGCGTCAAACTTTTTCTGCGCAAAATACACCAAAATTATGGCACATTTGTATTAGGACATGTCGCCCTATATTTGGAGCTCCCATAGAAGTGAATGAGGAGAACCACTGCAAGCGCCGCCCTCCTCATTCTCATGCACGGTCGTCTCGCAGATCGCTGAGAGCCGAGTGTGGCACTAGATTTTGATTTGTGGAAACACCACTTTAAGCTCATTATGGCCCAAACAATCTTATACACTTTATTGAATTTATATGTATTTAACATTCTGTGTTTGTACATTACTTACAATATTCTGACTATGGCCTTAGGAACATGGAAGGTCATCCCTTACTACTACAGTCAGGAGGTGGCTACACTATAGAAATAACTCCAGCCTCCAGACTAGATAATTATCTACTGGGCATGTGCCCTAGTCAGGTGGCTGTTGCTTCTACAGCATAGCCGCCCCCCTGCCATTCCCAAATGCAGTGTCATACTAGTTTGTAGAGTGTGACATTTCATTCAGACAGGGCAATGGGCAACTATACTAAAGAAGCGCAACTCTGATGGCTAACTAGTGCGCATGGCCAGTAGATAATTATTTGTCCTTTTTCTAGAGTAGTCGCCCAGCGACTGTAGTAGTAAGCAATGACTTTCCATGTTCCTAAGGCCATAGACAAGTAAGGTAAAAAATAAAGAAGTTAAAATACATAGAAATTCAATAAAGTGTATAAAAATTGTTTTGAGCTTCATTTACTTTTCAAAAAATGAACTGGGCAACACCTTTAACTTGGTATTGTTCATGACATGTGTTGTGTAAATGTCAGTGTTAATAGGTTGCCCACCTTATTTTATTCAAGTTTTTATAGGATATTTTTATTCAAGTTCTATTCACCCCTTATATCAGATAAAGTGCTGCCACCACCACCCTCTCTCTCTGCCAGTCTTCTGTTCTGTTCACTTACAAATGTAGCTGCTGATAGGCAATGGTATGTTACTGCAGCCAGTCGCCATTGTTCGGAGAATTCACTTTCCAATGGTAACATCAGACAACAGCATATGATCGCTGCAGGCAATTAGCAGCTGCGCAGGTGACGTCCTGTTTGGCTGGAGCCAGGTAGTAACCAGAAGACCAGCAGAGATGAGGGTTTTGGCAGAGCTGGCTCTGAGGTGAGTACAATTTTTTTTTTATTTTATAAGGTTATCAGTATTCTTTAAAAACTTTAATAAATTAAGTGTACAACCCTTTTAAAGGGGTTTTCCCATGTCAGAAATGTACGGCATATCAACGAGATATATCATAAGGGTATGTTCGCACAACGTATTTTCGTTCCGTACTTCGGCGCGTAATTGCGCGTCAGTAAGCCTGAAGTACAGGCCGAGAATACTGTAATTCATCCAAATGCTTTCTAGCAAACTTCAAATGGGCCCGGACATGTACTGGCTTAAGCAGGAGTACACGTCTGGCACTGTAGGATCTGAGTCCCTGGCGGTGTAGTGTGTTACTGATGGTAGCCTTTGTTATGTTGGTCCCAGCTCTTTGCAGGTCATTCACTAGGTCCCCCCATGGGGTTCTAGGATTTTTGCTCACCGTTCTTGTGATCATTTTCACCCCACAGGGTGAGATCTTATGTGGTGCCCCAGATCGAGGGAGATCATCAGTGGTCTTGTATGTCTTCCATTTTCTAATTATTGCTCCCACAGTTGATTTCTTCACACCAAGCTGCTTGCCTGTTGCAGATTCAGTTTTCCCAGCCTGGTGCAAGGCTACAATTTTGTTTCTGGTGTCCTTCGACAGCTCTTTGGTCTTCACCATAGTAGAGTTTGGAGTGTGACTGAGATTGTGGACAGGTGTCTTTTATACTGATAAGTTCAAACAGGTGCTATTACTGCAGGTAATAAGTGGAGAACAGAGGAGCCTCTTTAAGAAGAAGTTACAGGTCTGTGAGAGCCAGAAACCTTGCCTGTTTGTAGGTGACCAAATACTTATTTTCCAACAACTTGCACAACTTTTACCCACTGTGTGTGTATATGTCTGTATATATATATATATATATATATATATATATATATATATACACATACACACACCTCAAAAAAATAAAGGATGCACGGTTGCACTAAAATACCATATCCTAGATCTCAATGAATGAAATATTCCAGTTGCAGTTCTCCATTCATTACATAGTGGAATGCACTGAGAACAATAAAACATATTAATGATCAATGAAATTTATCCCATGGAGGTCTGGATTAGGAATGATACTCAGAATCAAAGTGGAAAATCAAATTTCGGGCTGATCCAACTTTAGTGGGAATGCCTCAAGACAAAGCAATGAGGTTTAGTAGTGTGTGTGACTTCCATGTGCCTGTATGACCTCCCTACAACACCTATGCATGTTCCTGATGAGGCAGATGTTCTCCTGAGGGATCTCCTCCAAGACCTGGAATAAAGCATCAGTCAACTCCTTGACAGTCTGTGGTGCAACATGACGTTGGTGGATGGAACGAGACATGATGTCCCATATGTGCTCAAGTGGGTTCAAGTCTGGGCAGGCCAGTCCATACCACCAATGCCCTCATCATGCAGGATCTGCTGAAACACTTCAGCCACATGAGGCCTAGCAAAATTCATGCATCAGAAGGAACCCAGGACCCACAGCACATGCATATGGTCTCACAATGTGTCTGAGCATCTCCTCCTGGTACCTAATGGCAGTCGGGGTACCTCTGGCTAGCACATGAAGGACTGTGCGGCTCTCCAAAGAAACACCTCTCCACACCATTACTGACCCACGGCCAAGCGGGTCATGCTGGGGGATGTTGCAGGCAGCAAAACATTCTCCACGGCGTCACATGTTCTCAGTGTGAACCTGTTCTCAATCGTGAAGAGCACAGGGAGCCAATGTCAAATCTACCAATCTTGGTGTTCTCTGGCAAATGACAATCGCCCTGCATATTGTTGGGCTATAAACTGTATACGTCGGGCCCTCATACCACCCTCATGGAGTCTGACAGTTTAAGCAGACACATGGATATTAGTGGCCTGCTGGGAGGTTATCTTGCAGGACTCTGGCACTGCTCCTCCTGTTCCTCCTTACACAAAGGAGGAGGTAGTGATCCTGCTGCTGGGTTTTTGCCCTCCTTCGGACCCCTCCATGTCTCATGGTGTACTGGCCTGTCTCCTGGTATCTGTTCAATACTCTGGACACTGTGCTGACAGGCACAGCTAACCTTCTTGCCACAGCTCGCATTGATTTACCATCCTGGATGAGCTGCACTACCTGAGCAACCCTGTGGGCTGTAGGCAACACCTCATGCTACCTCTAGGGGTGAGAGCAATGACAAAATGCAAAAGTGACCAAAACAACAGCCAAAAAGAATAGAGAAATGGTCTGTGGTCACCACCTGCAGAACCACTACTTTATAGGGTTGTCTTGCTAATTTCTACCTGTTGTCTGTTCCATTTACACAACAGCAGGAGAAACTGATTCACAACCAGTGTTGCTTCATAACTAGACAACCTTCTTTCATCCGAATGAATTGGATGAGGTATATAATATGGACCAATGGTGGCGCTCAAGCAGTAGGTTTGCAAACCGAAATAATAACGTTTTTAGCTGAAGCTGACAAAATAGGAACCAGGAAATATCCCAAATTGTCAGTTTTAATTTCAGCAGTAACAATCATTAAAATCATCCAATCATCTAATTCATTCGGATGAAAGAAGGTTGCTTTATACCCAGCGGACCAGTTGAAGTGCGGTGAATTCCCTGAGATGTTTACGGAACCAGGCTGCTCGCTACCTATCTTTTGATGCCATCTAAATGAGTTGTACCATATTGTACAACCACAAAAGGTGAGCGATTTTCATTACCCTCCCCATTACTGCTGTTTACCCTTACAGTGTTATGTGAGGTGCGCCTGTCCTCTGTTTTCTCTTTTACAGCGCACATATATTCATAACTAGATCAATAATCTACATATAGAGCTACATAATATGTACATGGGTACAAAATTTAGACTACACCACGTTATTGGGTTTTTACAATAGTAAAACTTTTATAATAGTAAGCAGGTCACTTCCACATTCCGAGGTAAATGTACAGCGTATCATCACTTGAGAATGCCGGTTGCATTACATAGCTCTCCTCCTAGCCAGGATCAGAGATAACTCTGATTATGGACATTTAGCCCCATAAGCAATACTGACCGTGGCATCTAAGTGGTTAGACAGAGGGACAGGGCTCCCTCTTTCACACACTCGGGTATCTAATAGCAGGGTGCAAAAAGGTTGTCCTGGCATCTGGGAGCCTAATAAAAGCCCTAAATAGAGAAGAATCTGGTCATCTGGGCCTGAATATTTTTAGTCAAGGGGCCATAGGAGTCTATAGGAAAAACCTAGTCTGAATAAGCCTACGTTTGCTCTATTTCCCAAATGTAGCCGAAAATAGACAATGTTTTTGTGTCTGGAAAAAAGCATATAATAATAGGAAACAGTGCAAACATAGTCCAAAATAGACTATGTTTGCCAAAAGATTCTTATGGCCCCAGCACCGCCCTGGCACCCTGCAAAACTTTTTATAGAGTTTATAGACAATTGGCTCCATAAATATTCATTCAGTGACATAATTGCTATAATTTAGCCTCTGTACACTACCACAATGGATTGGAAAGAAAGCCATATATATGTATGTGATTGAAGGGTAGAATTTCAGCCTTAATTTAACGGTTTTCATGAAAATGTTACATTAAAAGGAAACTGCCATCAGAATATTTTTGTTAAATATTCCTGGAGAACTATTTTTTTCAGAATTTTGGCCATATTTGTTTTTATTTTGGCATTCCTATACAATTAAAAATTACATATAAAGTATTGTCCTTCTCTATCTGTGAGAGAATACTCCTGAATAGTCACACATACTAATCTTACTTTATTTCAACTACTACTTATCTCTGTAAAGTCTTATTACAAATAGTAGGCAATGACATACTGATTTCTCTATTGCACTCTCCACAGGGATATATAGGATTATACTAGATCAGAAGCAATATATTAAAGGATAATAGAGTAATCTTTTGCTGCACTGGGGAGGTTTTCTTCACACTTATCAGGTGCTGCTGATAATAATTTACACTTCATTGACCAGAGCCAACCAAAAAGAAAGATTATCAAGCAATGCTCTCACTTCTGTGCAATCAGAAATCACATAGTGGAAGCTGAGGAAATGCCAGGAAGTCATGTACATAGAGGAGCTTTAATAAGTTATATACAAAAGAACAACCACACAATAAAAGGAGTTGTCTCATCTCAAAGTTTCATAGGAGGAATGTATGAAATAATACTGCTTGGCTCTGTCACTTCCTGGTCAATCTGTCTGTAAATAGCATATGAGCTCTGTGTATTCACACTTCTGTTTATTAGTCTAAATTAAATAAATTAACTTCTCTGAGGTCCAGAGAAGCTTCTGAGCTAATGTAATTAGTAAAGTAATTACTATCTTTTGTCTGAAAGATCAGATAACACACAAGCTCTCACACTGCTGGCCCAGACCTGTGTGATGTGTGATGACAGATAGAACAAACAGCAGGGGAGAAGGAGTACACAGGTCGGTCACTTGGGAGACCTGAGAGCCCTCAGAAGGTGATAAAATCATTTGTAGCTCCTTAACAAGAAAAGATGAACAAAGCAATATATTTGAAAAATGTCTTCTTTTAGTGTTGCCTACATTTTGAAAGCTATTCTTTGTAGTGAGACAACATAAAATATATATAATAGTTGCATATTGCAGTTCATCATGGAAAAGAAAAATTTTGATGGTAGTGTTCTTTTAACCATTTATAAATGGGAGCTTTTTTTTTTTACACAGTTCCTCCATTTTTACAGGTTCAAAAGTAATTGGATAATTGACTGCAAAGCAGTTTCATGGTCCAGTGTGGCCTGTTACCTCCTTTTTTTTGACAGATTAAGGAGATAAATGGTCTGGAGCTGATGCCAAATGTTGAATTTGCATTTGGTAACTGTTAACTTTCAGAATTTCGCCTCTGTACAATATCAAAATAGATGTGAAACAAAGGCATCAATATGTGACTGAAGAGTAATCTTTCAGCTTTAGTTCAAGTCGTTTAACAAAAGTATAGCCTTAATTTTAGAAATTAATGGAATGACAGCAAAAATACCTACCTTGTTCTTACATCGTCCTGTATTTATGAAAGTTGTGTACGCTAGATATTACCCGATGCACTGTTTTTATTGTATTCTTCAAGTTTTATTATTTAATATGTAATGTATTTAAGGTTTCTACTAGAATAGAAAGTATGTTCCTGTATTAGAGCAGGATTTGTCACAAATTTTTTATATAATTAATGTTCACGATCTTCCAGCCTCGTTCTGAGATCCCGGTCTTTTTAAACTTCAGTAGTTTCACCCGCTCTTCGTGACCTGATGAAGCAAACTTGGCATTTGCGAAACGCGTTGTCTGTTTTTATTTCTTGGCAATAAAGTGACACATTTATAGAGGTAATGTACCCAGTGTCATTTAATATTTTCTATGTTTTTTTTAGTTTCAGAAGTAATTCGACATTTGACTGGTAAACAGTTTCATTGTCTATATAAAACTTTCCTACAAAAAAAAAGCTGTCCAGTTCCAGAAAAGACAGAGGAAACTAAGATTAACTTGTGCCAGAATGATATAAACAGAACAATATGAAAAAGGAAAGAACAGTTCATTTGAAACAAACCAAAATCGTTTAATTTTTCTTTAATGTATCTGTAGGAGATATGATATGTTCTGGGATGGCTTGCAGTTATTATAGAAACCATTTCTGGGTAAATGTACTACATTGAATCCTTTTTTTTTTTTCAAGGGAATAAAAGAAAAACAGCAATTTCACCATTGTCTTTTGAGATTTATTTTTTATCATGTTAACCATGCAGTAAAAATAATATGTTGACTATTCTGTGGGTTAGTACGATTACTGTGCATCAGGAAGATATTGACTAGAAAGTATTTCCATAGATGTGGTCATGTGCCTCTCATTTACATCATTGTTCAGTAGTGAACAGCTCTGATCTGTGATGTATGTAACGGATGAGCGGGTAAAGCGGGTAGTGGACCCACTGGACCACTGCCGGGCTTGCCCCGAGGGGGCGTAACCAAGTGGCCATCGTTCATGGGCATCTTCACAGAGCCTTTGGTGGTAAGTTGACTGACCCCAACAGCCACCAGGCGCCACCCCAGAGCAGTCCTCGGCAGCGGCAGCTGACCAGAAAGGCCAGAAGTGCCAAGGCTAGGCACCAACAGAATAGGAACAGAGACAAAGCAGACAAGAAGTAAATATGTGCATACAAAAAAAGCGGGACAAAACAATGCCAAACAGGGGGAAAAAAAAGGAAAAGGGGAACAATAAATAACGACTGAAGAAAACAAGAACATAAGCAGAACTTAACCCAAAAATTTGGGGCAAAAACCCAAGCATACCAGGCAGAACACGGACAAAAAAAGGGAAAGGGAAACTCACAAAGACCAGACAAGACACAAAAAACCACATAGCACCCCGGGGACTGCAAACAAAAAATCAAAACCACCAGAAACAACACAATAAAAACAAACAGACACAACAAAAAACGGGCAGGAATGTGAAGAAGCAGGTTTAAACCCACAGGGAAGGGGATAGGCAAGAACCCCCAAACCCCCGCAGCACACTGGGGAAAAAAAGGGAAAGGGGAAAGGGGCCCGCCGCCCCTATAAGCTACAAAAATACAGCACCAAAGGAGGAGCACAGCCAAAAGAAAAGCCGCACAAAATCACAGGTGAGTAAGCAGGGGCTACAGGAGCGCTCACACGACACTGCAACAGAACCAATCTACATGGGAACATAGGTACACTGCGGTTCAGCAGAGGCGCACGTAAGGACGGGAACGGGCACCCCGGAAATTAAACAAGGAAATTTCCCACTGCAGCCAACTGAAGAACCCACTAAATTTTTAATTTTTTCCCCACTACATTGAATTCCGGCTTTTTTTTTCAGATAAAATTACTTTAATAACAATATTAATATACTTAAACCCCCCAAAAAACTTTATGTGGTTTTAAAAGGGGAAAAAAAACTTAACGGGGGCTTTTCAGGGTTTTTTTTTGAAATGGAGTTCACTTTTGTGAATGCTCTTTTGTATTCTGGGCGGTACAATTTCTATTTACCAAAAATGCAATTTTCCCCAAAATAAAAAAAATAACTTTTTTTTTTCATCATAGCCCTTTAAATGGGGGCTTGTATTTTGCAAGCCATGTTGGCCATTTTGAATAATTACTTTTATAAAACACACCTATCCACAACCTCAACAGTCACCTCCAAACTCCACTAGGTAAAGCCCAAAGAGCTGTAAAGGACACCAGAAAAAAAATTGTATCCCTGCACCGGGCGGGAAGACTGAATCGCAATAGGCAAGCACTTGTTGAAAAACAACTGTGGAGCAATAATTAAAAAAGGGAAAAACATAAAAGGGCCCACGAAAACTCCCTCCATCTGGCCCACGCAAGCTCTCCCCACATGGGTCATAATATCACAAAACTACAAAAATCCCAAACCACAAGGGGGGCCCATGAATACCGGGGAAAAGCTGGGACCAACGAACAAAAGGGGAAACCCAAAAACACTACCCCCGGACTCAGACCTGCAAGTCAATGTGCCCCCTGCTTAAGCCAACAGTTTGGCCCATTGAAGTTTCTAAGGCATTTGGATGATCCGAAAGTATTGGAGAATGTCATATGTCAGAAAACCAAATAGAGCTGTTTTTGGTAGAAACACAACTCGTTTGTTTGGAGAAGAGAAACGATTCAGAAAGAACACAATCCCACTTGAACAGGGGGTGACAACATCGGCTTGGGGGGTTTTCTCAATGGGACAGGATGACTATCCTGACTGAAAAAAAAGAATGGCCATGTACGAGATTTTAGTGCAAACCCCCTTTCCCTCACAAGGGGATTGAAATGAAACTAAGGGGGCTTTCAGCATGACATTGACCCCAACACACCCCCCCCGGGGAACAAGGGGTGGGTTCGAAGAAGAATTTTTAAGGGCTTGGGGTGGCCTACCATCCCAGATCTCAACCCCACAGAAAACCTTTGGGGGGAGTTATAGTCCATGTTGCCCAGCACAACCCCAAAACCACTGCCTAAGGGGACTGCAAGGGGGAAAGGCCAACATACCAGCACAGTGTGTCTAACCTTGTTAAGCTTTTCAGAAAACGTTTGACCTCTGCATTTCCAACAAAGATATATAACAAAGTATTGAGATGAACTTTTTTTATTGACCAAAAACTATTTTTTCCCCCCATTTCTTTTCATTTTGAGGGGCTACCAATTAGTCCCAAATTTCAGGCCCCCCCCTAAAACTCTAGTGGGAGAACTTCCAATTTTTGGGGGGTTTATGAAATATTTTTTCCCCCGCTGCATGTGTAACTAAAACTTATTTGTAAAAGGGGGTGTTTTTAACTTACACTATTATTTATCTTTTTTATTTTTGAAACTTTCTTTTTTTTTTTTTTTTACTTGAACTTGTAGTCCCCCAAGAACTTTTACCACTAGGGGGAAAAGGGGTAATACAATTTGGAAAGTAATAAAACATAAATACACTATACAACCTCTCACAAAGGGTTATTGGGGCCAAAATTTTTCCCCTTGGCAAACCCCAAAAAAATTTCCCCATTGCAGGGGGGCCGTTGGGGGAAAAACGGGCCAAAACACCCATTTCCTTTTTTGAAGTCATGGTCTGATCCCCCACAAATCTCAAAAGTTAAACAGCAGGGATCAGAGCCTTCTCTGATCCCCGCTGTACCCGGGGGGTTCGTTTGATTAAAACAACCCACCTGCCACGTAAAAGGGTGGGTTATTGCAATAGGACAAAGCCATATTCCTTTCGCAAAGGGGTTTCATTTTGCATTAACTTACAACCCCTTTTGCTGCTAAATGCCTGGTTTTCTAGCGCAATGAGAGAAATATTCCTCATTCTAAACAAAGCCATCCTAGTAATCAGCTGATTGGTACAGGTCTAACTCCCGCAGGTTGACATTGGACATATACTGTTGGTGCTGCAGGGCAGGGTAAATGTAATATCACATGCCACCTATCCACCTAAAAGGGGGCCAAAGGATAAACCCAATTTAAAGGAAGGGGTGCTGCTTTTACGTAAAAGGGGGTACATTTAGCCCCTGCCCTGTTTTTAGCAAATGTGAATCGGAAAGCGCTTGCAGGTGGGGGAAAAGGGCAGGGCCTTGGGCGGTGTTGGTTTTACGGGGATTCAGGCCCCCTGTTATTTTTTTTGGGGGATGGTAGGCACCGTCATTGGAATTTCAACCCAGATTTTTTCAGTTTGGTTTTGCAGGTTTTACTCACGACGCCATACTTTAAAAAATTACATTTAAACAGGTAACATTTCATAAAAAATACATTTTTTCCTTTAGGAAAACACTGTAGGCACAGCACAATTGCCCCCCTGGCAATTCATTTTTTTTAAACTCGGCAACCCCTTTCCTACAGTCTGCTACACAAATATCAAACCTCAGTGGCCTCTCACTCTAGTGGAAGGTGCCAAAAATTTTTTCCCACATAAGGCCTATTAGCACACTTGGCTTTGCAATGGTCACACACACTTGAATCCCGTGGGGTGTTCCTCAGCTGTTGCCCCCTGAAGAGAGTACAGGCCCAGTGTGGAAAGCCTAGCAAAGCCCCAAAGGTCAGCTAATATCTCTCTCACCTCATCTGGACAGTTCCCCATCCTGTTCTTAGTCACTGTCTCTCGTCCCTTGGACAGTTCCCTGTTCTGTCCTTCATGTCAATCTGTCTTTCAGTCTCCTCTTTTCCTGTCTGTCTGCTTCTTTTCCTTCCCTTTCTTCTCCACTGTGACCCTCTCTGATGGAATGGGGAAGCCTGACTTGGACCATAGCTACTTGTGGCCAAGTGACCCTTTGATGGAACAAAACTGGAAACTAGAACTCTATAACTCTGTTTTTTTTACTCTTACTCCCTCTCCCTGTCTGACTGCAGCACATGACAGACCCTGCTTTTACCTGTGTGACCTTCAGCCTCACTTCACACTGATTGCTGTAGGTCCAACCATGCTTTCTCCCTAAAAAACTGCCGAGTGTCATGCCGCTTTTCGCACAGTCGCTTGCACTGACTTAACTATTGTGTTTTCTGTGTGGCTTTCTTTGTTTCTGGCAATGATGCTATACCATTCTGCATCTGCTGCCCTTATGCCATCTCTAGGCTATAGGGAGGTGTGGCCACATCTTGCTGTATTTTATCCCACAGTGTTCTGTTGGGTTAGGCTTTCTCAGCCAATCCTCTTCCACTTGTGGGGTTATATTCACCTCTTCCCTACTCACTTTGCCTGAACCTTGCTTTGACTTGCTTCTGCTTGGTTCTTGTCATCCTGTCTTGTGTTTATCTGTGTCCTGTGTTGTGTTCTGTATATGTCTTGTCTGGATTTTGCCTGTACCCTTGGAATTTTGGCTCCTGTTATCCTGTCTTGTACACATAAACAAAAAATAAGTGCATGATTTCTGGTTCTCACCTGTCTATTCCAATTGTTTGATTATTTCCAGCTTTTCTTTTGCAAGTTCCTGGAGTCTGTAGATTGTGGATGTGCTACGAAAGCTGGAAGGTCCACCAGCGCAATATACCACATCACTATAGGAATTCCCACAAAATTTGGCCCAATCCAGTTAAAATAATCATGCAGACTTCCGGTTCCGGCGCCGCCGTGAGATGAAGCAGGAGTGAGAGCTCCGGAGCAGCGCAGCCTCATCCCGACAGCTTTACCCGACAAAATCACCTCTAAGTGAGCGGAGGCAGACAGTGAAGCGGAGACAGAGTGACAGCCACAGTCTCGGGCGGTCCAGATCCGGGAACGAAGCCGGAACGAGAGCGTCGCAAATGCACGCTGTGGCGACGCGGCGGGAAGACCAGTGACCGCGCCGCTCGCCCCGCTAATAAAGGTTGCAAGACTCCTCGCTCCCGAAGCCGCAGGTACTCAGGGGCCCGAGTGCTCTTATGCACTCGTACACTCTAAACGAGCCGCATAAACTGACTAGCGCCTGTGACCTGGGGATACAGGGGACTCTGGCGGGAAGCCCGTGCCTCCATTTTAGGAAACCGCTAGTCTCTCAGCAGCAATATCGGGCCGTACAGACCGTGGTCCCTTGGCTGCACAGACATCACAGCAGAGGTATTCCAGAGGCCCGGGACATATCAGCCACGGCAATCCACTCCCCGTCAGCTGAAGAGGCGGAGGCCTTTGTGAGGTGCGCCGGGCGCCATTTTGGGAGCTCTATATCCCTATGTATCACACAATGCAAGATCTAGCCTGCCCCCCATCTAGTTTTGTACCTAGAGACTGCTGCAGTAACCTAAAACCCGGACTCTAGTGGTGAGCATAACAGCCCTATCAGACGGATCACGATCCTTAAGCCCACTGGTGCACAGGGATCCCCCCCCCTCTCAGGACATCTCCGGTCGCCGGATTAAATCTCTGATCTGCGGCAAAGGAAAAATAATCATAGTCCCCACAGATTTTAATCGGGGGTCCCAACGCAATTTCACAAACGCTGTAGGAGAGGAAGGGGACCAGCTTAGTTCCCTCCTAAAGCTTTAAACGCAAGTGGAGAACTTCTCCAACAATTAGATGGGCCAACTGGCACTAAAATTGCGCCCCAGACAAATTACTGTTCTCTCTGCTACCCCCTAACTTTTTCATTAACTAACCGGTCCGGTGCAAAGGGCGCTACGTCCAAAAAAGGGAGATCAAAATCTGCAAAACAGCAGGTAGAGGAAACAAAGCACCCTCCCCAATCGTGACCTCTCACGCGACGGTCTAAGCCCTGCGGAATGGGGGAAAAGCTCCCCTCACAGAGAACTGAGGTTCCTGCTACTCCAATACCGGCAACTGGGATTAAAAGGGAATCTTCAGAAGAATCTTACAAACAAATAGCCACAGAAGTGGGTCTCAAAAGCTCCAGACCTTCAAGAGACTTTGGCGAACACTGTTGCCAGCATGTTTTTCTCAAGTTAAGACCGACATTTCAGACCATAGCCAACGTTTAAAAGGAATTAAAGTTCCGGGTACAGACATTGGAAATGGACTCTGACGCATTGAGAGCTCAATTGAAGGAGGTCTTATCAGATAACAAGCGACTCTCTCCGACAAGATTGAAGACCTGGAAAACAGGTCTAGACGCAACAACTTAAGAATTTTGGGGCTTCCATAGTCTATTCTACAAAATAACCTGCATAACATGTGTGAAAGAGAAATCCTGCCCTTTTGGGCCTGCCGGGCAAATGCACGGTGGAAAAGGGCCATCTATTTGGACCTAACTTGAGGGAGGGAGGGGCCACCAATACTGAATCCAGAGACAGACCTAGAAAAGTAATTGTCAAGTATTTAAATTTCTCTGAGAAAGCAGAAATTCTGAGGGCATTCAAGAGACTGAGGTCTAATTACTATATCAAGGTCACCGACTATTAATATTTGAGGATTTTTCTGTGGAGGTGGCAAAACGACGCAGAGCCTTTGCAGGTATCTGCACTGAACTTTACCGCAAACAGGAGAAATTTGCGCTCTTATACCCAGCTGTTCTCAGACTTTTTCACAAAAATGGAAACACCTCCACATTCCGTACCCCTGTGGATGCTCAACGTGTCATAGATAGGAGAGGCCAGGATCTGGAGGGTCAAACCTCTCGACAATCTCCTCAACGCCGTTGCTAGACCTTCCCCCATTGGGGTCCCAGCGGGTGGGGGAGGGTACATCCCCACGGAACTCTCCCCAAAGCCCGAAGGAACAGCGCAAAAGATCTGCATCAGCTCTGGGACCGTGATGGGTTACAACTGAGATGTGTCAGAGTATGAATAAGAACTTGTCGTTTAGACATACGCAAGTATGATTAATGATTTGTTTTGCAGGATGCGCCCTAAGGACTGATGTGTGTGACTTCCTGTGCCTGATTCGGGTGGCGCAGCAATGAGGGGCTTATGAAGCTGTATTGGATGGGGGGGTAGGGAGATCGTGCTCTCCTCCTCACCCGCCATGCTGCGGAGGGGGGGGAGAGTAACAGGCCCTGGATCACTATTAGATCAATATTTGTCAAAGACGTGCACATTTAGGTAATTCTCTGCGCCAGCTCACGGGATCATGTGAGGTGGTCGCTGCTCGTGGTTGGAGCTTCATTTGTTTTTTTTTTGTTAAACTATAGTTGAAACTTCTCATGTCGGGAAGAAGAGAAGTCCCAAAGCCCACACGGGGAGGGGGGGAGGTATCGCGATCTCCAACTTTCGGGCTCTATCCAGGGAGCATTTGCTTCAGGGAGCTAATTGTTGCTTTATGGGTAACCAACATGTTAGTTGAAGTTAGGGTTAAGTTGCTGGTTGTTTTCCTGTTCCTTTTGAGCCATTGCCCACCCATCACACTTAAAACAACTATCTTTGGGAAGCAGCGGGATACCCATCCCATCTTGCTGAGCAACATGCCAAAGTTTATAAATGATTAACATTATCTCTTGGAATATTAAAGGACTTCGGTCTCCGGAAAAAAGAATGATGGTACTCAGGCATTTGAAAAAGTTAAAAACCAATATCGCGCTCTTGCAAGAGACGCATTTAGAAGAGTCAGATTTTTTCAGGCTTAAAAAGTTATGGGTGGGCCAGGTTTTTGGGTCTGCTGCGAAGGGGAGGAAGGGAGGCGTTATGGTATTGCTCCATAATAATTTGGCATGTACGGTGGTGAACCAGTCACAGGATTCTGAGGGTAGACTCCTTAAGATTGTTTTAATGGTAGCTAATACAAAAATCGCAATATTTAATGTATATGGTCCAAATGGCGATAATCGCTCCTTTTTCCGGGACCTGACAGAAGATATTATTTCTGAACCAGTCCCCTTGAAGATAGTAGGAAGAGACCTGAATACAGTACTTAATAGCTTCGAGGATAGGACAAATTTGGGAGGGTCTAAGGATAAGGTTCTAGAGGAATTATTGGAGGCTACTGATCTTGCAGACATCTGGAGGACATTACATCCTGAGGATAGAGAATACACTTTTTTCTCTTTTCCTCACTCATCTTGGTCACATATAGACTACTTCTTGCTATCTCCCCAGATGGCGACGAGAACTTTAGCTGCTACCATAGAAGACCTGGTCATTTCGGACCATGCTCCGATCAGCTTGAACTTAAGAGGAACATACAATTGGGGGGAGGAACATACAATTATACAACTCTTTTCTGTCAGGTACTCCTGTCCCACGTTATATGAATGAGGCCTTTATAAGGGTCCTTCCGAAGGCAGGTAGGGAGCTCACTAACCCGGCCTCATATCGCCCTATCTCGCTAATTAATGGGGATGTTAAAATAATTTAAAAAATAATGGCAGATCGTTTAGCGATAGCGATAGTGTTACCTAGGCTCATCTCGGAACATCAAGTGGGTTTCGTCAAAATGAGGTCTGCTGTGACGAACATCCGCACAGTGTTGGCAGTATTGGATGATGTAAATATTCGTCCACATAAACACCCTTCCCCAGCTCTGTTGTCAATCGACGCCGAAAAAGCGTTCGACAATGTGAGCTGGGGATGGTTAGGGAAAGTGATGCATAGGATGGAGTTGGGAGACACTTTTGAGTGTTATGTCGGAAGTCTTTATGCAGCACCCTCTGCTAGGATAGCCATACCTGACTTTTTGTCCGAATTGTTTCCTTTATGGAGAGGGACGAGGCAGGGGTGTCCTTTATCACCCCTACTCTTCAATATAGCGATTGAACCCTTGTCCAGGTATATACATCAGACTGAAGAGCTAAAGGGAATTATGATTGGGAAACATGCCCTAAAAATGAAACTATTTGCAGATGACATTATATTTTTCTGCTCCCGACAGGTAGAGGATTTCAACCTAATTTTAACTATATTGATGCTTATTCAGGGTTTAAGGTTAACGTCGCGAAGTCAGAGCTCCTAGACCTGACCTCCCGGGCGGATCCGGGGGCAAGGCCCACTACTAATCTGCCAGTAACCAAAGCTAAAACGTCTATAAAATACCTGGGCATTGCCATAGGTAAAACGCCAGCCTCAATCTACAATCTTAATTTTCCGCCAGTGATTAGGAAGATCTGCACTGAATTGTCTAAGTGGACCCATCTCCCGATTCCCTTGCTGGCTCGCTGCCTTTTGATAAAGATGATTAGCTTCCCATGGCTTCTTTATCTGTTACAAACGGTGCCTCTCCTCATGAAGCATTCATGTCTTAAAACAATCAACTCAGCTTTCATTAAATTTATCTGGGGTAGGAAATGTCCAAGGATAGCATTAAAAAAACTGATGCTGCCAAAGGACATGGGAGGTCTGAATATTCCAAATATGCGGATTTACAACCTGGCAGCCTTACTTTGCCACAGTACGGACTGGATTAAGGGTTCGTCGTTCTTTTCCAATCACGATCTGGAGGCTAGCCTGGTGGCCCCTTCGAATCTTAACGCTCTGTTGCATACCCCTTTTTCGAAGTTGCCCGCTATAGCACGTCAAAGTTTAGTGATCCGAGATACAATTGCTGCGTGGAAAGCTGCCAGAGAGCTTTTCAAACTGCCCTATAGAGCGAGTACTCATCTGACGTGGTGGGGTCACCCTGGTTCTCACCAGGTGTGGGATCGGGTTCCATGGCTCAGTGGAGGGCCAGGGGTCTCGTTTCTATCTGTCAGCTGATGCATAAACAGGAACATCGTTTCCTGACTTTCCAGGAACTAAGAGACCTTTATGGTCTCCCCCAAACGCAGGCGTTCACTTACAACCAGATTATAAGTTTTGTGAAGGAAGAACTGGGGGACCTGTCAAGGTTGAGAAGGAATGCCCGTTTTGATTCTCTGTTAGGGGAGAAAAGCAGTCAATACACGCTGTCAAATTTCTACGTTGGACTAAGGTTCCCCTATGAGAAGGTAGACCCCCGATTTGATTTTTGGGTGTAGGTCCAGAGATTTCCCGGACGAGAATATCGCGGAAGGTGTCTTGGAGGGATGGGCCAGGGTTAGAAAAGCGCTAAACAATGAGTCATGGAGGGACACATACTTCAGGCTGGCTCATAGAGGCATTTATGGTTTTAACGTACCCCCACATCCATCATCCCCAGATCGCATCTCAGCCTGTCCAAAATGCTCTAAACCGCTATTGGATTTAAAACATGGTCTATGGTCATGCCCGGTAGTTTATCAGTTCTGGACTGATTTGATCCAGCTGATAGATAACAAGTTGCACTTTAAGCTCCAAATAGATCCCTTACAAATTCTATTCCATAATGTCCCATTAAAGATTGCCAAGCAAGAAGCAGGGAAAAGGGATAATAAACTGATTCACATATTCTTAATGGCGGCTAAAAAATGCTTGCTTTCAAATTGGCTTAAGCCGCTGGTGCCAGATTTGTCTTCAGTCATACAGTTAGTTAAACATCACCTACAAATGGACAAGGTAGCTATGCTCCACAGCAAGGAGCTTCAAACGCAAAAATTTTTTGGAAAATGGCAGACCTTCATTGAAACTTTTCTTTCTGATCTGGACATAGAGTGCTTCATGCAGGCGTTCAAAGATACGACTTGGTATCTGGGGCATCAGATGTCGGGGTCTCTGGGAAAATTGCAGATTAGGTAGACGACCTTACATCCAGGAGATAGCTCAGGTTAGTTATAGGACTTGTGGCGAATGGGATGGACGAGGGGGGTTCAAAGGCTCTATTTATGTTATACTATTTACTTGAGTTTGGGTTGTTGTGACAGGAATTCTGTTGTCTATAGATGTGTGCAACTCTACTCCGTTGAACTTGTAATGCCGAGTTGTATCTGACTTTCTTGATTGTACATCTAACTGTTATGTATCTATTGTTTGCTTTGTACTTCAAAATTGGAAAACAATAAAAATTTTCATTATGTAAAAAAAAAAAAATCATGCAAGGATTTATAAGAAAAGTTTTATTTTAACTGGATGGTGCCAAATTTTGGAGAAATTCCTATAGTTATATGGTATCCTGTCTTGTAGTTTGTCTGTGTTTTGTTTGTATCTTGTTTGGTCTCCTAGGTTCTTGTTTGCTAGTCTGTGTCTTGTCCTGACTTTTCCTTGTTTGGCTTCCTTAGTTTATTTCATCCTTGTTTGTATTCTGCTTGGTCTGTCTGTACTGTCTTGTGTTTGGCCTCCATTTGATCCCTGCCCTAGTTCTCCTCCGTCTAGCTCTGTCCCTTGTCTAGTCTTGCTTTATATCCAGCACTGTTCCTAGCTTTACCCTGCCCATGTCTTGCTTTGTTTCATCCTCTCTCTAGCCCACTAGTCCTTGCTTTTACTGTTGTTCCTCTTTACTGTACCTGGAACCTCTCCTGTTCCTGTTGTGCTTGCCTTGAACCTCGTCTGCCTGTTAATGTCTCAGTCTTAGGGCTTGTCCCCACTACACGGTTTTCGGTTTTGAAAACCATCTGCAAACCGGGTGACAACTTTTATTATTGACTTGTATGGAAAACCAGTGCAGCGGTCCTCACTGCACGGGTTTTCCGCGGGGCGGTTTTCCGACCGCTTGCGGTCCGAAAAACATAGAACATGTTCATTCTTCCAGTTTTCGGGCGGAATATGAACAGGTCTATGCGAAGGGGGTGGGCTTTTCTCCGCAAACCGTGGAGAAAAGCCTTCCCCGGCAGCCATGTGCACGGCCCGAAAACAATGCAAATATCGGTTGGGATTTCGGACCGGTATTTGCACTGTGACATGTGAACGGCCCCTTTAGGTTAAGCCAACCTCACTATTAGAGGCTCTGTGACGGTACCTGATGGTCGCTTAGTTAGGCCCTTGGAAAATGCCCGGGCTGTGTGACAGTGGGTCCAGAACCTGCTGTATTCCAGTGACACACAATTTACAATATATACAGCACACACAATATACACCTATACCTGATAGATGCCACTATTTGTAAGGGGTGGTCCCTCCCCCTACAAACTTTTAATCTAGCCAAGAGTAATTAGTACTATAAATAAGTGTATTTATATGGGCTAAATATCACTTTCGCTTACTTGTGTTTTTAAGAACTAACAATTTATGCCACATGGACCCACTGACTGCAATATGATCTTGTTCACCTGATTGATGTTTCCAAATTGATTTTTAAAAGTGTAAATAAGTCACTTTTCTATAGCATTGTAGTGATATCATGTTATTAGGGAATACGTACCTTTTTAACATCTTGATCTACTAAATATATCGAAGATTTTCTGAGACTTTATGGTTGTCCCAGTAAAAAGTGAATAATTAATTCTCTGATCTAAGCATTTGTCACTGTTCTCATGGAGCTGATGTTTCCTGAACGATTACGTGTATAAAATGAATCCTTAAACTCTGCAATACTTCAATACTTCGAATTATATGTAATTATGTTAGCCACATACACCTACAGGCTATGGATAGTTACTCAATATAAACAGGATAAAAAGATCTAACTAATTAAACCCTTAAGGCACCAAAACTTACCTTTGTGTCGTGGATTGCTTTACATACAAACAGTGTAAAAAATATTTAGTAAAGTATCTGAACTCACAAATGGGTCAAAAACATCAAAAACGATGCCAAAAAAATAAAACATATGGCTGATATTAACATAGACATTAATATTATGGGCGACCACAAAAACATGCTTTTATTGTACAAAAATGATAAAACTGAAAAAAATTAGACACTTATTGAGTATCCCCATATTCATGTTGACCTTTTACACCTACATTGACAGAAAAATTAAAAACTTCTGACTGGTAATTTAATTGTGAAACTAGAAAAAAAAGGTTGGCCCATAACGTCCATTTGGTCAAAGTAAACTGGATCTGAAAGGGGTTTTCTCATCTGTTTTCACAGAACCTCCTCCAAGCCCTGCTGTTTCAGACTCCCTACAGCTGTGACTGACATTTGAGCTCTGCTAGCTCCTATTCCTAGTTGTGCCTTTTAAAAGAATATTGTTGATGCCTCCCTCCGTAAACTCCAATATATATGAAAAATATGGACCGGTGTATACTAAAGGACGATTTCTCTATTGGAAAATTCTGTACATACAAGTGATGCAGTAGAACAGGCAGGTAAATAAGATGTTTCGGACAGCACTCTGTCCTAGTTCACAGCCTGTTTTACTGCATCACCTGTAGGTACAGAATTTTTCAATAGCAAAAATGTCTGTTAGTATAAGCTGGTCCATATTTTACATATATCTTTCAGCTATCTAAGGCCCGCTTGAAGGTTCCATTCAGAGCCTCGATCAAAGCCTTCATCAAAAAATCATGCAGCACTCATTTTTTTATTCAAATGCCATACACTATGACGAAAACCTGACAGACACCATTATAATCTATGGGGGTCTGTCGGGTGCCATTGGTGTCCATCATTTAACTGTTATTTTAGTTTTTCTGTTTCTATAACAGAACAGAAATAACAACACAGATGTGAACTAGGCAGTCCATTAAAACAGATATTCCAATATACATGTGTCGTGCACAATAATGAAGCTGGAGAAACAGGATATTATTAGTGTCTTTATTATATTATAATTTATATTAAAGGGGTATTCCTATTTCATTGGTTGACTTTAAACATCTATGCAAAGCTAAATAAAGACTATTACCAAATACATTGCTGTTCAGATTTTGCATCCCTTCAAATCTAGAGACATTCTTATCTGCTCCTTGTGTACAAAAGCTTCCCTAGGTTAATGACCTCTCTGCTCTAGCAGGCTCTAGAGCCCTGATCACGATAGTGATGTCACTTCCTTCTGTGTTTTATTGGCAGGGTTGGACATGTTGTAATACAATAGGCATGTTGATCCTTTTGTTCCTATGGGAGGTAAGTCACTATCAGAGGTGTATAGCTACAGCTTTCTTCTCTTTGCTATTGAGAATATATGTATGTATGTGAGTTGTTGGAAGGAATAGCTGTCTAAAGTCTATGGCCATCTTTAGTTCACAATAGAGAAATAAAAATGATTTACATGTATCGTGTGTAGGGTCTCATTCCAGTGAGTTTAATTATAATGAAAAGTGCTCCCAATAAAAATCAGTATGATCATAATCTTGTTCTTGGAATTTATTGCATGATTACCATTGACCTGCTTCAGTGTTGATAATTACCATAATTACAATAAAGTATATGCATGAAACTTATCAGTACAGTCGTTAGAAAGCAATTTTCTTAGTAGTAAGAATTATTGACATAGGTTGCTAGCAGATGTAAGTTCCCATTTACTTAACATTTCTTGACTCTATTGTAAGTATTCATCTGGATACCTCAAAAAAGGTATCCTTACATATATCATTACAGAGCTATCCTTCAATCGAGTTTTTTGTTAAGGAGCCACAAAAACACTGAATTTTAGAAAGGCTAATTTTATTCTGCTTAGGGAGGCCCTAAACCGTATTGAGTGGGACAATGTGTTTAAATATGGAGAACAAATAATAAATGGGATATTTTTAAAAACATCCTAGGCTACCACTGTGAGAGGTACATACCTTATGGTAATAAAATAATTAGAAACAGGAAAAACCCAATGTGGATCAACAGGGATGTAAAAGAGGCAATAAAAAACAAAAAGAAAGCGTTTCACCTACTAAAACAGGAGGGTAGTGAAGAGGCGCTAAGAAGCTATAGGGAAAAAAATAAAGTGTGTAAAATAAAGATAAAGGAAGCAAAGTTGAAGACGGAAAGACATATCGCTATAGAAAGTAAAACTAACCTCAAAATATTTTTTAACTATATAAATAGTAAAAAGATTAAAACAGAAAATGTTGGCCCTTTGAAAAATACTGAGGGAGAGACAGTAGAGGGTGATGAGAAAAAAGCAAACCTATTAAACACTTTTTTTCTCCAGTGTATTTACCGAGGAGGATGAGCTTCCTGTTGAACAGAGGGATGAGGTAAACTCCAACTTAAACGTTTCTTGTCTAACCCAGGATGAAGTGCAGCTCCGTCTTAAGAAGATAAAAATAGACAAATCCCCAATCCAGATGGCATACACCCACGTGTCCTAAGAGAGTTAAGTGAAGTCATAGCTAGGGCCCTATTCTTAATATTTATGGACTGTCTAATAACAGGGTATGTCCCAAAGGATTGGCGCATAGCAAATGTAGTGCCAATATTCAAAAAAGGGTTCAAAAAGTGATCCAGGAAACTATAGGCCGGTAAGTTTAACCTCTGTTGTAGGTAAAATGTTTGAAGGTTTTCTCAGAGATGCTGTCTTGGAGTATCTCACCGAAAATAAATGTATAACGCCGTTCCAGCATGGGTTTATGAAGGATCAGTCCTGTCAGACTAATCTTATCAGCTTCTATGAGGAAGTCAGTGCTAGACTGGATCGGGGTTAGGCACTGGATGTCATATATCTAGATTTTTCTAAACCATTTGATACGGTGCCACATAAAAGGTTGGTAAATAAAATGAGAATGCTTGGACTGGGGGAAAATGTGTGCAAGTGGGTAAGCAACTGGCTCACTGATAGAAAACAAAGGGTGGCAATTAACGGTGCATACTCAGACTGGATCCCTGTTACTAGTGGGGTACCACAAGGGTCAGTATTGGGCCCTATCCTCTTTAACATTTTCATTAATGATCTTACACAGGGATTACACAGTAGAATATCGATCTTTGCAGACGATATTAAGCTCTGTAAAGGAATCCACACAATAAAGGGTAATGTGTTATTACAAAGGGATCTACATAGGTTGGAGGCCTGGGCAGAGAAGTGGCAGATGAGGTTTAATACAGATAAATGCAAGTTTATGCACATGGGGAAGAAAAATCCATTACATGACTACATGTTAAATGGAAAAAGGCTGGGTGACATGGAGAAGGTCTTGGGAATCCTGGTGGACAGTAAACTTAATTGTAGCAGCCAGTGTCAGACAGCAGCTGCCAATGCAAATAGGATCATGGGGTGCATTAAAAGGGGCATAGGGTTATTTAGTTTAGAGAAAAGACGGCTTCAGAGGAACATGATAAATATGTTTAAATATATCAAAGGTCAATATAGAGATCTCTCCCAAGATTTATTTATACCCAGGGCTGTATCTAGAACAAGGGGGCATCTTCTACGTCTTGCGGAACGAAAGTTTCTACATAAACATAGAAAGGGATTCTTTACTGTAAGAGCAGTGAGACTGTGGAACTCTCTGCCAGAGGAAAATGTCATGGTGAATTCACTGAGAGAGTTCAAAATGGGTCTGGATGCATTTCTGGAGCGTAATAATATAACAAGTTGTAATGTCTAGGATTCTGGAGAGGGGTCATTAATCCAGGGATTTTTCTGATTGCCAGATTGCAGTCGGGAAGGAATTTTTCCCTAAAATAAGGACAATTGGCTTCTACCTCATTGGGGTTTTTTGCCTTCCTCTGGTTAAACACCTTAGCACAACAGGCTGAACTGGATGGACGTCTCGTCTTTTTTTCGGCCTTACAAACTATGAAACTGTAATCTGTTTTGGCCTAGGATTACGCTATTTCCTGTTTTCCTGTATAGTTTGGGCCTATGTTTACTCTAGTTCCTGTTAGTATAGTTTTTATAGTTTTTATCACGCTTTTGTGTCCGGTGCATAAAGCTTATATGAACGAAAAATACAGCAAATGTGGTTCAAAAAGAGACTATGGGCGACATGTGTGAATGGGGCTGCGATAGTAGTCTGGCATCTTTTCAGTCCAAAAACTGGCACAGCCCTGTTCGCTATATTTTTAACCAGGCACACTCCAAAATTATGCGCATTATAAAGTGCCCGCAGCACTTTGTAATGTGCTTGAGATCGGGTGGCGTGCTGGAGTCGTGTCGCACTACAACCTTACAATTCTACACATTTATGACTTTTGATCCAGGCGCATTATTGCTTGAAGAGGCAGAACAAATTAAAAGTGGTATACCTGAGCCAGTATTGTCGCTTTGTAGCTAGAAAGCGTTAAATCTATGACCTGCAGTAGAACAGGTTCATAGATTCAGGCACATTCTACGCTACTAATGCGCAAAAAAAAATGGTGCCTGGGTGCTAAAAAAATCCTAGGGCTCCATTACAGCTTCACTGCAGTATCCCTTAAGATACTTTTTTCAAGGTATACTCACAGATACCTGACACAGAGGCAGGAATCGTAATGTGTATGGAGCTTATTGGTTGTATTATCTGAGTGCTTATGGTAAGGCACACACTACATGATAGATTTAAAAAAAGTGATAATAGACGGGGATAATTATTCTCCCCTAGAACAGAATGGAGAGTAGTTTACAACCTATTCGCAATATAATGGCATATCCTATCCCATTTATGCCATTCCCTATCAACTTGCCATCAATGTGTGAGATTGGCCCATCCTAAACCTAAAAATTGTTACATGAGTAGGTGCATCAAGATATATTGTTATTAGTCTTGAATCTCTCGAGCAATTCTTGAACAGTATATGGCGTTTGTTCTGAAAATTATTGTACATGCCAGCGAGTTACCACACAAATAGTCCTATGTATAACCCACAGCAATAATTTTGAAATCGCGTCACCCAGAGGATTTTAACCCATCTTTTTTATTTCCTACTTAAATGCACAAATCATGGATAAGACACTTTACATTGTTTGAAGGCAATGTACTACCTACAATTCTTTACTAATTAAAACCAGACTCTGGTTAATATTTTTTTTTTCTAATCTATTTTTATTTTCTGATTGTAGATTTTTTTTTTAGTTCTAACTTCAGCACACGGATATGAGACAACCATCTTCCCTGAGCTGCTATGAACAACATTTAGAGATCTGCCTTACAGTAGCTACATGGACCATAGGCTAATTGACGTCTATGTGAGAATGTTGTGTGCATGCTCTGTGCAGACGTCACTCTGCAAAGAGGAAGAAGAGGTGAGTTATGATCATCACCAATTGTGAATGGTGAATGTTATGTTACCTATATATGCTGTATATTTTACCTTTTATTTTGATAGGAACAAAGGACTGTCAGTCAACAGAAACCAACAAGAAGCAAGATTAACCAGTGGAGTGCTGGAAGATTCCTGGCCACGGGCGTTGGCCAGGAATCAATTAAGAATGCAGGGAATGCAGCATTATGTCAGAAACCACGGTTTTCGTCGAAACGGCCGTGGCCGGCGACCAGACCTCAAAGCTGGGGGTCTTACGGGCATGATCAGGACATGATAATTAGGAGCCTGTTGAGAAGTGATCTCAGAACTGGAAGTGTCAGACTGTCATGCCCAGAAAAAAACTGCGGGATTTAATTTTTTTTAAATATAGAAATTAAATCATCAGAAATTCTTGAAAATTTGTGTAAGATAAAAACTTGATTTAATTAAAACATTATTTTCTGATGACACATTTCCTCTAATAACTGAACTTTGAATTTTCACAAGAAACCCTAGGAAGGATATTATGTTTATCAGGCTCTGTTCGCACTGTGTACATGCCTTCCTTTGTGTGTATATCTTGGAACACTCCTGATTCGTACTTCTGTTTGAAAGACCAGAAGAGCATGGAGCAATGGACTGTGATCGATAGATCTGATGTAGCAGTTGAGTGGGAAGGGGGAAAAATGATGAACTCTGTTTTCTCCATATTGAGTTTGAGAGAGCAGAAGTCAAAAGGAGGATATAGACATTCTGAGATCCTGGAAAGCAGTGAGTTAAATATAACGTAGTAGAAATGATCGGCACTGGTCCGGATTTAAATTGGAAAAAACATAGTTTGTGAGAGTAATGCAAAACATGCGAAAATTGTGTGTTCAAAATGATCAGAGGGGCATCAAAAAGCTGACGTGTTTCGGGCCCTTAGTAGTAGCAGTAAGTTAACATTCGAGCCAGATTGTTATTTGAGTGTCATCAACAGGTGGTACTGAAAGCCATGTGATGCTAGGACTTCTCCGAGATCAAGGGTATAAAGAGAAGAGTAGCAGGAGCAAGATGGACTCCCGAGGGACCCCAACAGAGAGACAGTGAGAGAGAAGGAGGTGGAGTGAGAGTGGAAAATGCTAAATGTTCAGTTGGTGAGCCAAGTGCATGATGCCAAGTGAAGAGACAATTTGTAAAAGTAGGGAGTAATCAAATGTGTCAATAGCAGAGGACAGATCTAGGAGGAAGGGTACAGAATAGTAGCGTGAGGCTTTTGTAGTTATTAAGTCATTTGTGACTTTAGTTAGGCTAGTTTTGGTAGAGTGATGGGGTCGGAAACCAGACTGCATTAAGTCAAGAAGTGAGCTGGATGAAAGATGGGAGGAAAGTTTAAGGTATACATGTTGTTTGAAGCATTGGGTCAAGTGATATATACAGTTACATCTTTACAGCCAATCAGTTATATAAATATATAATTAACATATATTGTCAGTCCATATATGCTGTCAGAAAGTTACATCACTGGAGCCAATCAGTGTTCCTCTCCTCCTTTATAGCAGCAATACTGCTGACAGCGATCCAGCACACATTTTATATCTTTTACTGGTCTTTCTGCAGTTCAGTCAAACTCTGGTGGGAGAGGAAGGGCATTTCAGAAAACGTCTCAAGAGGTTTCAGCTATAACTGTCTATATATGGTCAGTGATGTTGTTGGGGCTTCCTGAAGTTTTTAGGAATGGATGCCTCTGAGGGGTGCCATACTTTGGCATGTGTCACCCTTAGAGGTTGTTCATGCAGCATTTTTGGATCCAAAAACGCAGCGGTGATCGAATCCTAAACATGCGTGTTGGATGCAGCAGGATCGCACTCTATAGCTTTAAATAGGGCTCCTGCTGCGTCTTTCGGACCAAGAATTAACATGTCAATTCTTGGAACTGATCCGAAAGACACAATGTGTGAATGCTGATGCGTGTTTTATATTAAAAGCAATGTAACTCACATTGCACATTATTAGATGTGTGTTTGGGTCCGTTTAGGGTCCGACAGACGGAGCTAAACACGTATCTAAAAACGTATTTTCACATGGACTCAACACGCCGTGTGTACATACCCTTATGTCATGTTCACACGGCTTATTAGGACAAGGTTTTAGACGTGATTTTCGGAGCATTTCCTCACCCAACACCTCGTCCAAAATGCTTCCAAAATGCCCCCCCAGTTCATTTAATTGATTCCTATTCAAAACCTCGTTGTAGTTCACACACGACAATGTTTTTACATGCTTCTTTGGAAGCGCTGAAAAAGAAGTGTCATGTCAATTCTTGAAGCATGTTTTTGGCGCGTTTTCGGTGCGTTTTTTGGCGTAGTTTTGGTGCGCTTTTGATGCTTTTTTGGCCGAGGTTTTTGTCCTGGCTATTAATTTGTATGGGTGAGAGCCTCGTCGAAAACCTCATCCAAAACCTCGCCGAGAAACGCCTCAACCTCTTCTGAAGAAGCATGTTTCAAGTGAGGTTTTGGGAGCGGAAACGCTCTGCAAGCCTCATCAAAAAATCACGTCCAAATAAGCCGTGTGAACATGGCCTTAGACTTATGTTTCATGGATAATCTTGTTGGTTAGGATAGTTTGGCCTACTATGCTATTCTATCATCTATTTATACCAGTCAGCCAGAAGGACTCTTTCGACCGCCGTCTGGTCACTAACAAGGTAACCCTATTGACAAGTTTAGCATGTCTGTGTCTGTTTAGCTGTTCTGACATATGCTAAACATAGGGTAAAAATACAATGTCAATAGACTCATAGTGGCATATATTTTTCTAGATCAAATTGAGAAAAAAATACCAGTAAGTAATTGCTCAATTCTGAGGGGAAAAAATGTGGAAAAATATGGAATTATCAACAGAAAAAATTTTGAAGCATGGACTTCACTAATTTACAAAATATTCACAAACATTACATCCTTAAATTATTTGTACTTACCTTTCAACAAGATTAGTGTTTTCCATCACTTTTAGTAAGGATTTTGCTGATATAAGAAATAATTTTTTTTTAAACATCTACCTATGTTGCATCATAACAGTGTACTTAGTAACATCTTGGATGATGGAGTTAAATGTGTTGTCAAACAATGTGAGACTTTAGGTGCAGTGTTGTCCCCTAGTTTATTTAAGAGAAAATCAAATAACAGAACCTGGCTTTCCCAGAAAGGTTGGTTTTTTTTAAATGTTGGGGTTCCCAATACAGTATATGATGTTATGCTAACAACACTACCAACTTTGTGAGTTTTAACAATTGACTGTTTAGCTTTAGGGATTTTAAAAATTGCGATACACGAGAAGTAGTATACATAGTAGTAGTAATATCTTTCCGTATATACCAGCTATATCATGTAGGTTGTACAATTAGAAAACTGAAAACAAGGATCGCAGAACATGTTGCGGGTATCCTTAAGGGAAGTGGAAATTTCACAGTTTTGTCTAAACACTTTATTGATGTTCATGGGAGTCATTTAGGGAGTTTTTCTTTTTTGGCATATAAAAAGTTAGGAAGTCTTATAGAGGAGGTAATTTTAGAAAACATTTTTATTGAATCGAGAAGCATATTGGATTCTATCCTTAGATACGAGGTTTCTGGCAAGTATGAACCTTAGAACAGTTCTTCCTACATTTATTAATATTTTTTGTATGTTATTATTATTCTTAGCCTCTGTTTCATGGTCATATTTTGGTATTCTACTATGTATCATTCCAGTCCATGTTTTTCATTGACTTACTTCTAACAAGGCAATTTGGGTTGGGTTTTGTGAGGCTTGTCATAATTGCTTGTTCCTGTGATCCCGGATGTATAACATCCGAAGCGCGTAAACGAACACTTTTTTTTTATTTTTTAGCGACGATTCCTTTTTTTAATGGACTTTACATAAATGTTTATGATGGCCATATTTTTATTGAAGTGCCGGACTCTTCACCTAGACTGGTTTTTGTTTGTCTTTTCTAGATGTAAAACCTATTTCACTCAATCAATTTCTTACAGTTCTGCACCAAGCATTGACTCCTGTTGTATTTTTGTTTTTAATTTGCTTTGATGAGCTTTTTCTATTTTTAAAGCATATTGCTTTAAGATTTCTGTTCTAACGTGTCAACGACTTCCTTGGTCTACCCATATGTTTTCTTTTTATAACCTTCTCATTTTAATTATTCTCACTGCAAATGTTAAGCATAGTTGACTGTAAACAAGCAACATGTTTTTCCATACTCTTTGTCCATTTCATTCCTTCAACTGACAACTCATGTTATGGCCTTGTTTTCTTTCAACTACTCAAGTGTAACAGCTCAGTAAGATTAATAAGCATTTGCCCTTTTAACTGAACACTAATCAGAATTGATAGACCTGTGCTAGTATTTTTTTAAAATGCAGATCTAGTTACATGGTTTTTACACCAGCACTAGACATTTTCCAGGGAATCAATAGATGATTATTCTCTATGATATCAGGGATATGGCCAATGATTGTAGCAGTCACAGTTATATGCAGCACATAATTGTTACAGCAATCTATATGGAGGCACTGGACCATAAATGCAGTAGAGGGACATTTTAGAGGTAAGTAGTTGTTCATGCCATAACCAGCTGTCAGAATTTCCTTTAAACCTGGAAAACCATTGTAAAACCCATTTACACTGTGCAGTTATGATTATGTAATTTTCGGGATTTTTTTTTAGATTCTGGCTCTCGCAGTTGAAGTGTACCAACGCTAAAAATTTTAGACCTCTCCATTCTTTGTAGGTGGGAAAACTTGCAAAAAATCGATAGTTTATCAAATATTTATTTTCTCCAGTGTATTTAAATTGAACAAACTTTTATGTACATAGCAATAACAAATGTAAAAAAATAAATTGTTTATTTTTCTATGATAAATTATTTATTGTACATTTAGATTTTTGATTTTTTTATATTTGTAAAAGTTATATGTTACAATTTTTATATATTTTTTTAAGTCCCCCTAGAATGCTTGATCATTAGCGACCATGATCACTTGTTCGTGGAGTGAGCTGTATTTAATAGTGGTTGTCTGCTGTCTACTGGTGGAAACATAGGATCAAGAAAACATAGCAATGAAGGAGGAAGGGTGTTGATTCAGACAGAAGGGGGGAATGAAAAGGAAGTGTACTTTGTAGCACAACAGGGAGCCACGGAAAATGAAGGCATTTCATGCCTGGCTTATCCTGCTTCATCTTTCAGTATGTTCAAAAGAGGCCATGCATGATTTGATATCACCATGCCTTTCCCAACAGTGTGCTCACTCCAGTCAAACAAATGTCTGTTTATGTATAGACCTGTGAGTAGCTACAATGTAGCTACTTACAGGTCTAGCGGTTAGCACTTCCGCCTTTCAGCATTGGAGTCCTAGGTTCAAATCCCTGCAGGAACCAAACACGTGTATTTTTTTTTCCCTCAGTGCACATACCTGATTTAGGTTTCTTTTTTCTTTTTATTTATTTGCACTGTTTCACTAATTACTAAGGAGTACAGAGGATAGACATAAAATGACAGCACCTGGGGTTGAACACAAGCTCAACAGTGAGTGTGTGTAATTACTTAATAGGGAAGAGTAGCTACAACAACAGCTGAGTGGTTAGCACTTCTGCCTTTCAACATAGGGGTCCTAGGTTCAAATCCCTGCAGGAGCCAAACGTAGATTTTAGTAGAGAAGAAACTGACAGTAGCTGCCTGAGAGGAGAGGTGATGTGTAAGCATGTGTGACTAGGACTGAGGAGCTATCGCCACTGGTTGCATCCCCTAAAGATGCGCTGTACACTATGGATCACTAAGGGAGCAGCTAAAACAAAATGGTACAGAACTTTTAATAATGATGAATGGTGAAAATGTTTATTATTTAATTGGCAAGCTTCTCACTTCACTTTTACTTTGTGGTAAAACCCCTTTAAGGATGATGCCTATATTATTCCTTCAAGATGCACTGGTTTTTATGTTTTGTTTTTGCTTTATGTGAGTCCATTTCTATTTTCTTCTCGACATAGCCATTTGAGGGCCTGTTTTCTTGTGGAACAAGTTGTATTTTACAATCGTGTAATTGTGGTGTACATATTTATTGATCATTAAATACATAATATTTTATATTCTATTCATTGGATAAATATATACATAACAATGTTTGCTATTTTATCTGTTAAAAATAATACAATAAAAGTAGCTTCCTGTACTGCTTGTCAGGAAAGAATCAAAACATCTGCAGTGACTTGGCAATATAAGGGCTGGTTCACACGGAGTTGCCTTCAAATTCTTGCAAGACGGACCCGAGCGTCGCTTTTAAAACACGCACGGCGATCTGTCATGGAACGCCGCTGCGTGTTCGTCCTAGCAAGCACTGATAAAAGTCCACTGCTAATTGTTAGATCCTCTTGGGCTTCTGCTCTGTCGGTCCCCAAGACGGATCTACAAATCGCTTGTAACACAGAGAGAAAACTCAGTGTAGAACAAGCCCTAACTGTGAATAATGTTACAAGCAGGAGTGGATCTTCTGTGTTGACCACAAGTTTGTTATAAGGCTATGCCAAGGAGTGTAGGGAGCAACCTGGTCTTCACCCTCAACCCTGCAGGGAACTCCCAGGTCACTAGCCCCTGACATGTTCACTCGCAGTAATGTCTGATGTGTAAGGGTCAGAAGGGTCAGGCAGAGACAATGGTTGGGTAACAAGCAGAAGGTCAGGGCAAGCAGCATACAAGTAAAGGTCAACTGAAGGTCAGGCCGGGTGGACTGGATAGTCAGGCCAGTTGTTAGTGGAGAGGGATAGGCAAAAGCTTGAGTCATACACTGAGTTGCAACACCTAAGAGCACCAACAAACTAGCAAGGATGAAGTGAGGGAGGACTTTTTAAAGAGACAGAGGTTCACAAACAGAGGCAAGAAGTCAGCAGGAGGAGTGGATAAGGAGCTGAGCACATGACAGGAGAACAGGATGCCGGCCACAGAAAGGAAGGCGCAAGCCATCTCAAATAATTATTTTGGAACAGTAAGAAGTTTCTATATTGTCAGTTGCCAGAAGGTGAAGAAGACAGATGTGGCCCAGAGCCTGCCGTCAGTGGACCAATTAAAGTCCAGACAGCCACCCCTGCACCCGCCCAGGACCCACAACCCACCACGCACCCCGCCCCACCCACCCCCGCCCCCCCCCAACCACCCAGCTCGGTCGAGACGCGGGCCACCGCCAACCCAGCGCACCGCCCCCCAAGCCCCACCCCACCCCCCGCCCCCCGCCAGACCGAGGCACCCACCGCCGCACACTCCCGCCACCACGCGTACCGAGACACCCTCCCACACCTACCCCTCCCCCCAGATACCCCCGCACCCACCCACCCCATCCCGAGAAGCATCAAAGCAACGCAATGCAGCACAAAAAACGACAAAACCAAGATCCCCTCCCAATTGTCATTACTTGCCACAAAATTGGTCATTCACTAAGTGTTATTTCATTTAAAATGGCAGGTGCCTCACACCCCAATCTTAATTATTATTCATAGAAAAGTGTTTATTAATTCATATATACCAACTTTTACAAACAGGTAAATAGTTGGGTAGTAGAGGGGGTTAATGGGAATAAAAAAAAAAAGCACGATAAGGGTAGTGAAGAGGTAGGGCAAGAAGGATGAGGACACACTATGCAACCTCAATTCCTAGGATTTGAAAGCTGTGGAAGTGGGTTGTTCGTTCTTTGGCCAATAGAGTAATACCAGCGCTTAGCCCTGTCACTGAACATAGTACTCTCACCTGCCCTGGATTCGGGAATTTACGACTGTGGAACAAACGCTCGTAATTTGCTATTGGCTGCAATCCCTTCTTAAGCCTCCCTGGTGGTTCTGCTGTGCTTGAGCACTAAGGGCGGCTTAGGGTATGTTCACTCGGCTTATTGCGGCACGTATAGTACGTGCAGTAAGACGCCAGTTGTTTTGGAACCACGTGCTTATCAGCAAAAGCATGGGGGAGGGGGGCTAGCTCCTTTATGCTGGCTTATAAGGAAGAAATTTAACCCATTAACACTCAAGGTGGTGCAGACTTGGATTTGAAAAAAAGGTCAGGAATTGTAGGAACGTATATCCAGAGTTTCTTAAGCATAAAGAGGTGTTAAGAAAGTGCCACAAAATGGAGTTGAATGCTTTTCGATATCTGAACTAAAGAGCATGGTAGTTGTGAATCTGTTGGGATGAGCTCAGACTGTGGCAGCTATCACTAACTGTACTCCTTTTGTCAGATGTCTTCCATTTTCAAGTTCTAACTGAGATGATGTTACATGATGTTAGTAAGTTTGGAAGGTATCTCTGTAATTGTTCTGCTAAAATCTTGGATAGGATTTTACAGTATTATAGTCAAAGTTCAATAATGATATAGAATAATGATATAGAATAATAAGCAGCAATTTTTATGGGATCCTTCTTAAATTTGAGGAAAAATGTGTTATGGACTTCATGAAAATCATTAACAAATTCCCCATTTTGGTATATCATTTTCAAAGGTAAACAGAAGATGTGTTAGTAAAAGTTTATACTATTCTTCAGTTAGGCTGTCAGAGCTGGGGCTTAGATATTATGCATGGAAGATAACACCTGGCTGACCTTCTGCTCTGTGATGGGTTCTCTTCCTAGGTAAACTGGGTTGGATTTGTTGAGGTTAGCAAGGTGGCATTTGATGAATATGTTTTTTTCTGTATATAATTTGGAGTAGTATTGTGTAAATGCATCTTAAGTAGAGTTAACTAATTGTTGGGTAGACAGTTGACGAACCTTCAGAATCACATATTTGTTTCATTGTGGTTTGGTTAATCAAGCGAGTAGATTTGCCTCTCTGCTTTTCCTTCTACAAAATAAATTATTTTTAGTAAATTCAATCACTGAGTGAAAATATCTAGCATATGTTTAGCCTCAAGGTATTTGTATTTATTTTCCTGCACGGGGTGATTTTATAGTGTTTGATGGGCAACGAGTAGATCAGAGTGCAGTGTGTCATATTTAGCGTTTTGCTATTTTCACCTATGGAGTGTGTATGACATGCTGTGTCCTCCCGCATTACTGCCTTGGAGGTTCACCGTAGGAGAGAAGAATTATTATTTGAGGACATATTGTCATCAACAAAATTACTCCATTGTGTTTCCAGAAAAGATCTGAAGTCAACAAAGTATAAGTAGGAGGATCTCCAATTCCTAGTTTGCAGTTTGGGAGATCCCAAGCATAGTATTAGTTCATCAGAGCATGGTCTGATAAACTAATGATAGTAGACTCAACCAAGGTTATAGGGAATTTGTGGTTAAAGAGGCAGTATATGGGGAAGTGTGAGCTATGAATTTAGGAGAAATGGCTGTAATCTCTCTCCATAGTGTTGATAAGCCTCCAGTGGCCACATACGAAGAATTGTTGCATTCCTGTTAACATTACAGATGCCGCTCAAATGTTGTGGGACCGAGGAGGTATAGTCAAGGTGCAGAGAGACGGCTGTGTTGCAATCTAATCCTTTAATTGATCTAAATTTTAGCTAAGGAGCAGTTCGTATAAACTAGATTAGAAGAGTTAGATGTAGCGCTCCTGAAGGTCATAGATTATCTCCAAAATTTGATAGGCACTGAGATTCAAATAAAATGGCCACTTTCTTCATGATGAGAATGAGTCTCAAATGCAATGCTATATCCACAGCAATTTAAGAACACCTGGGTCTCCTCTCTGCCAATGTGTTTCTTGTAAGAATGTCATGTCATGGTGGGATCTTATAAAATGTGTGAAGACATGTTTCCTTGTGATCAGGAGTTCAGTCACATTCTAAGATAACATAGGCAATCTGTTTGGACTGTGAGATATGAATGAGATGTCTCAAAAAGAGGTACTCTTCCTATGCAGGTGCAGTGACGGTGATGCTCAGTCTCAGCTTCATAAGTTCTGGTCTTTTGTCCTAGCAAGCAGAATGCTCTGAGATGTGTCAATGAATTGCTCTGTGTGCCCTCGGGGAGGGGAGGAACTTACTTTTTGAGAACAGAAAAATAAACACATGGTTGGACAAGTGATGGACTAGTCTTCTGTGCATGCAAGGGAGGTGGGCAGTGGTAGGTCACCCAAAAATGATAGTGATGAGGGTTTCCCCTGCTTCCGAATCCCTGCACCTGTGTTCTGCTGGTTTGTTTTCACCTTAGGAACTACAGTCTGGAATGATTTTGGACTGTGGACTATGGGGACTATGAATTAATGTTATAGCTGATTCATTGGTGATTTTTGCCAAAAATCGATTTGGACCAACCTGAATGGAAGAGCTTCTATTTGGATCTTTTGACTTTGACCTGAATTTGAAGCACAACTATCGTTAGAAACCATCAAGATTCTTATATGGGAGCCTAGATCGGCTGCAAAGCATTAAAGTAAGTTTTTTTAATGCAAATTTACTAACCAAGTTAAAAAGAGGGACAGGATGACTGTTTTGTAGGGACAATCCCTACTATTGACTACAGAGACACTTGGAATGTATGCATATGCCTTACCATGAGACATTTAAAATAGAAGAATGCAAAGCCTACAAGATAACTAATGCTTAAATGAGTAATGAGTTAGGCTAAGTTCACATCACACCTGACAATACTTTTTTTTTCCCATTAGTTTCTGACTGGGCCATCTATCCCCTTGCCTGATCAGGCACATTTTCCTTTAGTAAATGGTGGTTTAAACATTATTACATTTTCTCGCACTTGGTTATCCTACTTATTTTTTTGCCTCCATGATATGTTAAGCCTCATCTTTTAGTAATTTCTGTACAACAATTTAGTACAACATCTGCATTGGCTTATTTGATGTAAAATTATTGTACTTTTCACAGACTTTGCCATACATTTTGTAGGTGATATTTTTTTATTTGCAGCTAATATATATATATATATTGTCATTAATGTTATTGTCAAAAATGTATTAATACATTGATTAAATTTTTCCAGCACTTGGCTATGTCGGGTTATTAAGTAATTAATTTGTTTGACAAATGCATTTATTTTTCACTTCATACCGTGTAATGTATTTCCGACCACGAAAATCCGTTCCGTAATTACATTGAAAAATACGTGCCACACTTTGTGACGCGTATTTGCACCGATATTTGCAACAGATTTCGCGTCGGAAATAAAATTCCCCATAGAAAATAATGGGAATGTTTTTTCCGACGCGAAATACGTTGCAAATACACGTCACAAAGTGTGGCACGTATCTGCAATGTAATTACGGAACGGAATTTCGTGTGGGAAAAATACATTACACAGTAAGAAGATGAAGAATAAATGCTTTTGTCAAACAAATGAATTACTTAATAAACCGACATAGCCAAGTGCTGGAAAAATTTAATCAATGTATTAATACATTTTTGACAATAACATTAATGACAATATATATATATATATATATATTAGCTGCAAATAAACAAATATCCCATACAAAATGTATGGCAAAGTCTGTGAAAATGACACTAATTTTACATCACATAAGCCAATGCAGATGTTGCACAGAGGTTGGACAGATGTTTTCTTACACATTTTCCATAACAACAACTTTTGATGTATTGGGCTGCTTAGAAGTTGAATGCAATTCAGTAAAATACAACAAAAGGCTTGCTGGGACCTGTGGTCCGCCAAAAGATTTCTTGCTTAATTATTTATTCTTCTTGACAATTCTTTTATTGTAGTAGTGTACTGCTGTAAGTTTAGAACTCGAGCGCATTACAAGAATACCACGCTTCACTTCGACTTTTCCGCTCAGATAGACCACATTCAACTAGGTCTGCCTGTCGAGCTGTCGGCACTGCAATGTTATATACTCATCATGCAATGCACCTTTATTAATGAACACACAGGTTATACCTTCGCTGCAGGTCCCCACCTGCTATTCAATATGCCTCCAAATATTAGTGCAAAAAGTTTTATATACAACGGTATGCTTCCGTAATAAAACATAGATTTTTATTCAAATCTTACATAAAAATTTGAATGTCCAGTGTAAACAGATTCCACGCTTCTCTTTCTATATATTGTATTTTCATTTATCATTCACCTGGTTTGGGTTTATTGAAGTATCTCCATTACTTTGCGTAGTCGCATGGGCGATTCCGTCCGATGGACTTGTTGCATCCACGTCTGTGCTGTTTTGAGCCTTCCCCAACACTCCCCTCTCAAAAGCCTACGTCTGCGCGTTTCAAAGGCTAAACCCCCCTTTTGAAAACAAAAGGGGTAACCAAGGAACATCACTTATATAGTTTTTGTGGTCTCAATGACATTCATTACTTAAAAAAAAATAATGATAAAAAAAAGCGGTAAGCATCAGTAAAGACGGCCCAAAAACAATTTATTTTTTATTCATTAATGCCGATCCAAATTTTTTAAACATACTTTTTTGGGAATCACATAGCAGCTGATTTGTTCAGAACTAGAATTCAGGTATAACTTCCCAAATTTCCTCTTCATTTTGGCCTTAGGTGTCAGTGTTTGTATTTTTTGGGGGCCAAAATACTTCCCCTTTTTAAAAATTTATTTTTTAAAAATATGTGTAAACTTTGCTTCTACTTTTTCTAGAAAACACCATTTCCCGATCCCATACATTGTGTCCAGATTCAAAAAAAGTCGGCCACCGTGTTTCACCCAATTTTTTATTTTTTTTTCTTTTTTTTTATTACTTTTTTTTTCCATTTATTTTTTTAACAATTTTTTTTCTTGATCTATTTCATTAATTCCAACTCTTGCGATCTTGTTGTTTGGCCAATTATGCTTTCCCCCAAGGGCATTTTTTGCATAAATGACATTGTGGGAATTTCACTTTAATTTTTTTTTTTTTAAAAATGGGTACCCTTTCTTGGATGCGATATTCTATCACCTTTTATTATTTTTTTACAATTTTGACACGCAAGACAACCTATGTCCTTTCCTTGTATTCCCATTAGTGTTTTTTTCTTTTTTTTTTTTTGTTGTGGGTCTCCCCACGGGGAATTACCTACACTTTTTCCCCCCCCTTTGGGATATAAATCAGGGGGGTCAATAAATAGATGAAAATATTTTTGGGTTTCCTGTATATATGCCAAAGATTTAAAAAACTTTTTTTTAAAATTATTTCTGCATGGTGATCAAGGGGGTAATGTATTAATCTTTTCTTTTTTTTTGTTTTTTTTGTTTCTGAACAAATCCTGCTTTGTGAAGTAACCAAAAGTATGCTACAATAGGATACGGCTATAATGAATAAAAGATAAATATTTATATGGGCCCTCAAACTTATGCTACCGCTTTTTTTATCATTATTTTTTTTAAGATAAAAAAATTTTACATTGGACACACAGGGGAAACAATATAAGTGAGTATCCTTGGTTATCCTATGCTTGACAAAGAGGGGTGTAGCTCTCGAAACGTCGCGAGACGTACGCTGTTTGAGAGGTGAGATGTTTAGGGAAAGGGTCACACAGCACAGACCTGGGTGCAACAAATCCACTCCGGACAAAACCCCATGGGCTAAGCAAAGAAAAGGGATACTTCAATGAACCACCAGGTGAATGAAAATGATAATACATCAGGCTACCACTGTGAGAGGTACATACCTTATGGTAAAAAAAAAAATTAGAAAAAAGGAAAAAAACCCCCCGTGGACAAAGGGGGTAAAGAGGCAAAAAAAACAAAAGAAAGGTTTTTTAACACTAAAACAGGAGGCAGTGAAGAGGGACTAAAAACTATAGGGAAAAAAAAAAAGAGTGTAAAATAAGGATAAAGAAGCAAAGCGAAGAAAGGAAAAGACATTTTGCTAAGAAGAAACTAACCCCAAAATATTTTTTAACTATATAAAATAGTAAAAAGATTAAAACGGAAA
>JAODAL010018750.1:0-73909 GCA_025379985.1 Phyllomedusa bahiana
AAGCTTTTTTTGCGTAATGGGCCAGGCAGGGCCATGAACTGGAAATGCAGTGAACCCATCACGAAACAAAGGAAACGATAGTGGGACTGGGCGATAGGGACATACAGGTTAGTGTACCTGACGTCTATGACGGAAAGAAATTCGTTCTGAAACTAACCTAACCAGTTTACCAATAGCACATATGTTTTTTATGACCATGACTGCAACAGTAATAAAGCTATGTGTAATCAGAAAATGTGTTATACATAGTATATCCCAGTGTCTACGGATTGTTTATGTACACCCCACTCCCCACAAATCGATTATGTGTATTCCCCTACAAGTTGGTTTACAGAAAGGGGTTGTCTCACTGCATCAATTCATCTTACCTCAGTCCTGTTTTCTCGGTCTCACTTTTGAATTCAGGGGTGTGTTTACCGGCTTTTCTGGCTTCTACTGGCTACTACTGGCCTGCAGTGATGAGCTGCAGAGGACACCAGGTCTGTAGCTATAGCAACCAGCACTGGCAGCCTATCCGGAGACATCGAACAGGTCTGTAGCTATAGTGACCTGAGGAGCTGATGCAGCCCATACAAGAGGGGATATCTAGGAATAGGTAGGACACTGTTAATGGACACATATTGCAAAGTGACTTTTTTTTGCAAGATCTCTAACATAAAAAGCAATCCTTATAGTGAGACAACCCCTTTAAGCATAATGAACTCTGGTCATAAACCACTAAAACTTATTGGGGATAACAGGTTATCTCCAAGTGGGACATTTGACATAGAGCATGGAGTTTTATTTACTTCAAAGGAGGTCCAGATCCTCACATGTCCCTCCATCCTCGACTCTCCCAACATTCATTATAATGGGTAAATCAAGGGACATATAAATTAAGGTATTCTTGTACCTTATCACCTAATCAGCCAGTCAGGGACAACAAATTGAGCCGATGGGCAGCTCTGTAACTGAAGCCAATTGTTCAGGTTATAAAATATGTTTCTGAGGGAAAACTGCTTTCACAGCTTGGGGGTCATCCATCAGTTGAGCTGCCTCCCAATTCCTCCCTTGCCCCAGGTCAAATATAATTTACATTTGTAAGTGTTAGGTGTTTTCTACTATTTATCCCTTTTATGACAGTATTGCTTCTATGTATGTCACCTTATTGTATCTTTCTTTTTGTATTTTATGTAAGCACTGTTCCTTTTTTATATTAAAGCTTAAGGTTTGGTCCTTGTATGCTCTAAGAATCCATAGCCCTGATTATAGTGTCTGTCCAAACACTGCTTCACAGCACTCGCAGGGTTTGAGTCTTTTAACTCTATGAGTGACGGAGTTCCTTCCCCTACGATTGATTATTGATTTCTCATGGGAAGGTAGTGACAGCATATATTTTTGGGGTGCTTGAATTGTGTTGGGGTGTGATTTATGCTCAATTTGACACCTGAGTGGGAGGTGCGTGCAAATATTATGAAGTGGAAATAAATTAACCCCTTTACAGTGGCCCTCATGTCACGTGCTGGTAATTGTGTACGTGACACTATATAATAAACAATGACATATGTAAGTAAATCTGACAACTAAAACTTGCCAGGTTAAGGAATAATTTAATTGGCAGAATTCGTAGAATACTATTTTTTGTGTTATCTATCATAACCAATATTGTACATACAATAGATTTCTTGGTCCACTAACTAACCAGAGGCAGTTCCCTTTTTCGGTCAGAAGATCACCGAATGTTCATTCTTTTTGGATGATAGCCAGGAAACAAATCATATTACAACAGAGCTTGTGCATTAGAGAAATCAAAAATGTTAATTATTTTCCTTGAGCCACGCTTCACATATTATTCATCAAAAATGGCATGCCAAGCATCGTGGACACGGTACATTAAAGGCATTTATCACCTATCTACAGGATATGACACCCACCAATCACTTTCCAGGACCCCTGTACTTCCTAACTTCATGTGCAGTGAGTAGGAATTTTGGGCTGGGGACCAGTCTGTGCCCTGCTGTAACCATTCAATGAGGCAGATTTATTAAAGGTGTTGTGCCATCACAGACATTGAAGGCATATTGGTAAAATATGGCATCAACTTCAGATAGATGTGGGTCGCACTCACAGCCACTTTTTCACTCAGAAAAGAGGTGGGACCTACAACTATCTGACACTGATGGCACATCCTATCGATATGCTATCAATGTCTGTGATGGAACAACCCCTTTAACACGGTCTAATACTTAGACACTATAAACTTAGACTAGACAGTCTAAAAATGTTCTAGATTTATATCTGTTAAAAAACTCTGTCACATTTTTAAGTTTTGGGGTATTGCCTGATTTCTTTACTCTTCTACTACTTTCAACGGCTCACACAGTACAACATTATGCTACATGTTTAGATGGTCTAGTCTAAGTTTACACTTTCTATTACTTGGATTAGTTTATGACACTAATTGCAGCAAAATTTTGGGTGCACTGAGTTGCACAAGAAGCACCCCTTTTCCATTAAAATCACACCCCTTTTCCCACAGCTTTCAATCTTTTTCTTGGCTGGGAAGTGGGTTTAAAAACTAGGGTTAAACATGTTAAAAAAAGCCCACCATTTCAAAAGAACAGGGGGATTTATGGGGGGAAAAAATCAAAGTGACAGACTGCTTGTTCTACTGCCGGACATCTGAAAAAAAAAACTCTGCTTTCTAAGCTATCATTTTTATGCTACACTCCATTTAAAACAAGAATATAGGTTTCTCAGAAATCACTGCAGAAGAAGACTTCGGCATTGTCAAAATACCTTTGTCCATAAATTTAGTGTTACTGGCAATGGCATGCAAAAAATTTAATAAATTCTTTAAGGGATAGAGGAAAACGGGAAATTTTCGCTTACCTCAGATGGGCCTGGCAAAATCAGTAGGGAAAAAAAAAAACGTGAGTAATGTTATTCTTCTGTAGCTGTTCGACATCTCGAGCATCTGAAAGGAATGATAAAAAGAAAGGTTTCTTTTAGCCAAAATAAAAAAAAATAAAAAAATATTCTTGAATTCCTAAATCATTGCTCTAGGCCTAATGCTTAAGCAGGATATTCTAATATTAGGACTAGATTAGAGATATGACCTAGTTTACCAAATGGAGCTTTTTCAAAAAGGGTTACCTATGATTAAATAATTAGATGATGACCTAGATTTATCAAATCGATTTTGGGGGAGTTTGTTACAGGATTTTGTGAGGGGACTTTCCTTTTTTGGGGGAAAAGAACAACAAAATCCATATGGTAATATAATTGTCAGGCTCTCTTTACACTGCATCTTGCAGTGTCCATTAGTAGTCCCCAACGTATAGCTACGATAGATGCATGTGCAAACTCCAACAGAGACCACTTGGAGGCCAGAATTACACTATTTTGGCCTGTGCAGGTAATGAGAGTCTGTGGATATTTTTGCTGTATAATTATACTACAGACACTTTTCCACTAACATCAATTTGTGATAGTTGTGGGTCTAACATCTGGAACCCACACCTATGGAAGGAATGGGCCCCCAAAATTCTCCATTAAAAAGGGGGAAGTGGGTGGTTTACCCGATCTCTATTTTTTCTAGGGGACTTGCCAAAACACCACTGGGCTGTACTCAGAATTCCCACAGAAGCAAATGTAGAGTAGGAGTAAGACAACAATTCCCTCTAAAATGAAATTTGGAGACCGGCCCTAAAAGTGAGAGCCTCACCTCAAGGGACCCACCCTAAAAAATTGATGGCATATACCATCAATATGCTATCAATGTTTGAGATGGGAACACCTTGTCAAGAAGAGGCTACATATGGTGAATAACAAGATATCTGCTGCCTTGTGTTTTTAAAGGGTGAAGTTTCTATTACATTTGGTAAGATTAAATACTATAAAGAGCACAATCACCTCTGAAACAGATTACAATCTATCTATTTAAAAGAAATATATTAAACAAGTGACTGCATATGCATTGCATTGTTTGTACCAATTTGTTGTTAGATCTTGTATTATGATCCTGTGCTAGCTTACGGGTGTGTAAAGTTGTTCTATTCTTGGAGGTTTAGTTTTGACACAAAAAAAATTAGTGAACAATAGCCTAGCAACACTAATGTTAGCTGTTAATTTCAGCAATCCTTCGTTCCAGTGGAAAAGAAGCTAAATTGTTTTCTGTTAGGGACGTACAACCGAGAAGGATAAAGGTGCGTTTACAAGGCAAAGGACAAAAACAGTTCCGTTTTGACCTCAGCGGAAACGTTCATTATAATCGGTTTTTGGACTGTTTTTGTCACAAAAGCCAGTCTGTTTTACAGCGATTTTTTTTTTTTTTTTAACTTTCGGGAGCTTTTTACATGGGAGTGGGGGAAATACGGTCGGTTTTACCCCCGGGTTTTGTCCCCTTTTTTTCGGCCCCCCCAGGCCCCCGGGGGGATGCTTTTTCCGCGTGGCCCTCCCTTTGGGTGTTATATTCCTTCCCGGAAAACCGGAAGAAGAATGAAAAAATGGGTCAACGTTTTTAGCGGCCCGGGGGGCGGAAAAAAACCACCGATCGGAAAAAAACCCTGCAGCGGGGTCGCTGCACGGGTTTTCCAAAAGGCCAATTGTCTCATTTTCGGCCAGTTTTTAGGGGTCTGAAAAAACGCAAACCCCTGAAAACCGGCCAAAAAACCCCTTTCCCTGGGGAATGGCCTTTTTGTTGGTTTCCCCAGCGGGTTTTTGGATATTTTTCAAAACTGAAAAGTGTGGGTTTAGTGCAAAAGTATCTGATTTTGCAAGAAAATATGTGTTTTTTTTTTTACTCCCAAATTTTCAAGAGCCAAAGGCCAACTTTTTCACTTTTTTAAACACATGTGCATGTAACAATAAAAATTTTGGGTTTTTTAGGCTAAAAGGGATTTATAGCTCCGGTTTTACCACGAAACGCTTTGGAGACCCTTCCCGTGTTTTAAAAAAATAAAGAAACCTTCAAAACCACCCCTTTTGGTGGGTCATTCTTCATTTTTTTTTTGCAAAAACCGAAAACCCCCAAAAAACCCCGCCCGACAGAAAAAAAAGTTCAGTGGGGACTGCTGAACTGTTTTTTCTATTGAAGTCTATGGGGGAGATTTCTTGCAGGTTTTCAAACATTTCTAAACCCCAAACCGTCTAAAAAAACGTCCAAAAAAACCCTTTCCCTGGGGACATGCCCTGTCAGGAGACCAAGAATTGGTCCACACTAAACCCCCTCCACTGTGCTACCTTTCTTGCCGGGCCAAAACCCCCGTGGTCGGTTCAAAATGGGGGACATTCCCCCCCTTTCGCTAAAAATGTACACAAAGAAAACCCTGAGCCAAAGGGGGTTTTTCACCGGGTCCCCTCTTGCGGATGCGATCAAAGACATGCGCAGGGCAAACACGCAGCGGCAATCTCTCATGTGAACGCCGCTCGTTTCCTCGTTGCCGGCATGATAAAAAATCACGCTAATTTTTTTTGGGGTCTCTGGGTCCTTTCCCTTTTTTTCCCGAGAAGAAACTAAAAAGCGTATGTTGATACGGAGCCAAAACTCCATGTGAACAAGCCCAAACACAGAAAAATCGTTGTACGGAAAAGGGTGGGGACCAAATGGGCAAATCCGGTACCAAATCAGCAAGAAGGTGTGTAACAGAAAAGCAAGTCAGAAAACCAGAAGATGCAATCCAAGATAACACCAGCAAAATCTAAACTAGACTTATAGCTAGTACAAGTAATAGAGCTAATGGTGTTTTTATGGGATGTCAGAGTCCTGGTCCAAGATGCAATTGGATCGACTCTCTGACATCCAGATCATACAGATGACAGCCTAGTAAGAAAGGAATGCAAGAAGGTGAAGTAGCTGTCAATCACAACAGTATTAACCATCTGCCACCCAGTACAAAGTTCAGCAGAGAACAGACGGGTGTGGCAGAAATCAATTAACACAGTCAGATTAAACTAAAATTGTGTTCAGATTTGTGCAAGACAAGATACACAAAGTACAGAATCATAGTCCACAGCGCATCCTCTGCCTTACTTACGGATGTAACCAATTTCCCTACCATCTACAGGTATGTTCACACGATGTACTGCGGCGTGTACAGTACATCGTGTTTTTCGGGAGCTCGCACTCATACACGCAGACTCCGGTGGCACGGGGAGGGGGGGGGGGGGGGAGAGGGCTTGCAGGCCGCCGGCTCCATAGAGATGCATTGCTCGCGGCGCGTATTCGCCGCAAGTAATTGACATGTCCCTTATCTCCCCACGCGTACAATACGATCGTACTGTACGAGCAGGTAGGAGGCGTAATCCATAGTTCTCTATGAGAACTATGGATTACCATAATTTCACCGTGCAACTCGCCCATATTAGAGCGCAAATACGTGGCGAAATGTGCGCCGAAATTACCCCGTGTGAACATACCCTAAGAGAGCTCAGCGTGAAGTAAGGTAAAATGGCTGCAGCCCAAACAATATTACACAGTGACATATATTTAGCATTCATATAGGGCCACATGTATGAAAACTGTCTTGGTCTAAGAGTTTCTTTGTTGCCCATAGCAACCAAATCAGAGTCCACCTTTCATTTTATATAGTTCTCTGAAAAAGTTAAAGGGGCGCTCTGATTGGTTGATATGGGCAACAAAGAAAGTCTTAGACCAAGACAATTTTCATACATATGGTCCTATATGAATGCCCCCATAGTGTTTTTGTAGAGAGCCACATCGCCAGCACAGAAACAATTATCATGTGAGTAGCTCTGTATGGGCTTAAAGGGGTGTTCTCACCATGCTGTTTCTCTACAGCCATCTTCAGCCTCACTTCCCGTTTAGAATGGGGGGCGAGTGATTGACATATCTCTGTTATTCCTAGGTGAGCCTGTTACAGTGACATAAGTGAAGGAGGTTTGTAAACTGTAGTGCACAAGGCTAGAGGGGACTAAAGGGTTAAAGTTTGTCAGTAACATAGATAAACAAGCTTGTGTGCTGGAGATAACACACAGCAGAAAGGGATATCACCATGTTCAGACAGGCAGCCAGAGCAGTTAGAGCAGAGAGAGATGGTCGGTAACCTAGAGAAACTTGTGTAAACGAGCAGGAGATATCCTCTCTTATCTCCTTCACAAATCAAAACAGCAGTGTATTTGTTAATAATCTCTATTTACCTTTGCCTACATGTTTACAGCTACTCATTGTGGCGAGAAAAACCTCTTAAAGTTGGATATGTTATATACAACTTTAAATAAATTCTGTGCTGTTAAAGCACGCAAAATACAAGTTGAAAGCAAATAAGTCAGATATGCATAAGGGGCGACATGTCCCATTAGGGTTGCGCCACTTTTTTGGAGTGTTGTGCGGTAAAAAAAAACTGTTGATGCCCCATTCTCTATATAAATGAACTGTAGTACACCAAAAATAGGCACATTATATGCCAGGCATGACACATTTGAATGCACCTAAAGTAGGTGCATCAAATATGCTAACAATGATATGATATGCGCCTACATTTTGCTATGCGCCTAGATTAGGCGCATCAATTATACTATGCAAGCTAAACCACACGCCAGATTTTTGACAGGTTCATTTATTCAAACGCACTATACACTCATGTAATGCACCTCAAAACTGGCATGGAGGCGCCTCTTTTCTAACATGTTGCCCAAGGTTCATAACATAGTCGACAGCAGCTACGCAAAACGTTATACTAATAAAAAAAAACTCTATAAGCAAAGGGGAATCTTCCAGTGGCAAGGACAGGCTTTTTCAAGCAGCTGATGATAGGTGGAATAAACACGGACTGAATTTATGACTAATTTTATACTACGCTCCTACTGTCAAAGCTACGTGAAGAACAGGTTGCTAAATATTACTACATCCTGGTCTGTCTTCACATGTAGAGTACAGTACTATATTTATAATTTTGAATGGCAGGGACAGAATGGAAAATATAATATATAAAACAATCAAAAGGAAAATTTACAAAAACCTTCTCAATGACGTATACAGTTATACAGTATCATTTATAGTATACTACTAGCTTGGAGGTACTTTGAAATAATTAATGACGTATTCTTTAAAATCTGTAGTACATAACACAAAAACAGCAGAAAGACATAGGAAACTGAAACTACATAACAGTTTAATGTATGTGGTCATTAAATTATATACTGTTTTATGATAGTTCTGCTCCACCAGACTGCTACGAACAGTAGTTTATAGATTGCCGGACTCAAAGAACAGCTGCAGGTTAAGACATAAAAATATCTATATTACACATTAGAGTCTAAAGATATATATATAAATCTAATAGAATATCTAAAATTACATTTATATACATCTTTACATCTGTAAGGGTACTAGCAAAAATTCCCTTTACATCCCACTGCCACAACTAACATTGGCGCTGGTATTTCATATGTATAGATTCTAAAGATAGCTTATATAAGTTTTTTTTGGTCTTTTTTTTCTAAACTTCTCTGCCTCCCTCCGTTTTTCCACCTGTCGTGGCCTCCATCTTTTTCAGACTACTTTATGTACGCTGTGTTATTTAGTGTGCATTGGTAGTTGGAGACCCTCTTTAAATAGTCCCTGGAAAAACATCTGCTGCATATCTTCAAAGTACCAGATCAGGTGAAACACACAGCTATATAGAACTATAATAAAAGAACTCATCAGTGCAGAGCAGGGTGTACTGGCTGGCTGGGGGGGAGGCAATGAGGCGCTCAGAAAGGGGACTATCTCTCCTTGGGGAGAGCACCAACAAGGCAATCTCAAATCCCTACACACCTACGTGGTGCTCTCCCCAAGGAGAGATATTGCCCTTTCTGAGCCAATCATTACCTCCCACCCAGCCAGCCAGTACACTCTGCACTGATGAGGGGCAAAACCCCGAAACAGCTGTATGCAGATGGGTGAAACTGGCTTGGCTAATATCCCTTTTGCTTTTCAAAAGGCACTGTGAGTCAGAAGCAAATTGAGGATTTGTTACATCCAATAGAGGGCGCTCAAGCTTCTCAGCTCCTTTCCCACTACTTCCACGGACATCTATGGGTAAAGTGATACTGTGAATAACCTTTAAGCTGTGATCACAGAGAACCAGCATAGTACTGCGTCATGTTTATTTACATATGCACATCTATACAGAAGCATCTAAGGTCCGGCCACATATATAGACAACTTCAACTCTGGAATATAAGCGTATTGTAACACCGGAACACTTTTAGAAAAAAGCGAAACAATATCTTTGCTATTTACTATGACGATTGATCAAAACTCTTGCTAATAAATATAAAAAGTGGAGTAAAATTATTTAGAATAATTAACAAGTGATAAATGCCACATACATGAAAATAAGTAGAATGTGAACTTACCTTTAAAATTCCCAATAAATAGCCCAGGGAGAATCTGTAGAAAAGCAAAAGCAAATTAATCCAGTAAAAATGACATAGTAGTACAAAAGGATTTCCCGCAAATTAAATAGAACATTTCTCTTTTAGATCACAATATAAAAAGGTCAATTTAATGGACTCTGCCCATGTTCAAGAGATCCAGGTGGTAAGACTGAACTACTGAGCATGTGTGTCCACCAACAGGGGACACATGAAGTAGATGTTTTAAAAGGAATTTAAAAGGACACCGCAGGGCGCCATAACAAGTATGTTAAGATAAGAAAGCATTTGGTTCAAATCATTTCAATTTAATCATAGTTATGTTTTCACTCCGTACTACAAGCGCTTTGTAGATCCGTCTTGGGGACTGACAGAGTGGACCCCAAGATGGATCTAAGCAATTAGCAGTGAGATTATCACTGCTGTCTATGGCAAACACGCAGCAGTGTTCACATGAGAGATCGCCGCTGCGTGTTTCAAAAGCGCCGCTCGGGTCCATCTTGAAAAGAATTGACATGCAATTATTTTCAAGACGGAACTGAGCTGCGCTTTTGAAACACGCAGTGGCGATCTATAATGTGAACGCCGCTGCGTGTTTGTCATAGACAGCAGTGATAATCTCACTGCTAATTGTTTAGATCCGTCTTGGGGTCCACTCTGTCAGTCCCCAAGACGGATCTACAAAGCGCTTGTAACACGGAGTGAAAACTCCATGTGAACAAGCTCTTACGCTGCTCTGCAGAAGGGGCCTCCCAAGTGCGTGACATATTCAATATAATTCACACCACAAAGTTTCACAAATTGTAGCTGAAATCTGCTCCATCTCATTGGTGGCTTAGATTTCAGCTTCAGGTACACAGGCTGTTAAAAGATGCATCAAAATGTAAAAAGAGGCATGTGCCTATTCATACATTTGGTATATCTTAGGATGGGTTCACACTATGGTAATGGCTACGTTGCAGGTATGCGTCGGTGTACTGTGAAAAAAGGAACTCCGGCGGATACGGTGATGCAGAAACAGTTTCCCCATGTAGAATAATAGAGCAGACGTAGCCCTGTGTTGGGTACGTTTGCTCTATTTCCCAGCGGCATACGCTTGTAGTGTAGTCTACTAAACTACTGAGTCCCGCAGGAAACGTGTATGTGTATGCTGTCACAAAATAAAGCAAACTTAGCCTACACAGGCTCTATTATTCTTCATTGGCCGCAGCGACTGCGTAGTGGTATCCACCGAAGTACCTTCTCATGGTACCCCGACAGATACCTGCAACATAGCCAATACCGTAGTGTGAACCCAGCCTATATACAGTACTCTTTGTGAAGACCAGCATATGTCTTAATTAATCAATTCCCTACTTAGGATATGTTCACACGGCGTGTTTGCTCCGTGTGATTACATTGCGTCTGTCGGATCCATTTTTCGGATCCGTTCCAAGAATTGACATGTCATTTCTTGGTCCGAAAGACGGAGCAGGAGCCCTATAATAAAGTATAGGGTGGGATCCTGCTGCATCCAACACAGATCCAAACACGCAGCTGCGTATTGGATCCATGTTGGATTCGATCGACGCTACATTTTTGATCGCGATTTCCGGGACAAACATGGACCAGAAATAGTATTCAGAAACGGTGTGTGAACATACCCTTATTGTTTTGAAATCCACAACCACATAGGAAAGCATTACATAGTAAATAAAACTGAAATTGTCTGAGACCTGAAAATATGCTGAAACCCAGGACACCACTTTCACATTTTTTTAAAAAATCAAACAGAAAATGGTTTCTGAATTTCTGAAATATCAGATAAAAGTAATAGAAACAGATGTCACACTTGTAAACAGAAAACAGATAAAAAGAGAAGGCGTATCTGGAAAAAGTCAGACAATAATATTCTACGTAATAAGAATATATGAAGTCACATTATTATGACCACCACCTAATTTTCAGATTAACCAATGTGTGCAGTATGAACAGGAGCTAAACGGACTGGGAGTGACTCAGTAATGTCCTAGTAGGTTGTCACATCTGCTGGAAGAAGGTGGGGGAGAATTCATAGCGCAAACATGATGATCGAGGTGGTCCCACAGATGCTCAATTGAGTTCAAGACTGGGAAAAGGGGGCCACGGTAGTACTTGGTCGTACTCTTCCAACCAATGTTGGACATTTCTAGCCATGTGACGTCAAATTGTCTTGCTGGAAGATCCCATCTACCTCAGGGAAGACAATTAGCATGTATGGGTTTACATAGACAGCAAAGACAGGTTTATTACCCACTGGTTGGGAGTGCCTTCCCCATGAAAGAGAACGCCCAGAGAATGCCACAAAAACTTTTTCCAGACCATAATGCTGCCACCATCAGCTTGTGTTTTTCCAGCAATAGTTTCAGAGTGTTTGTTCTCTGGAGGTCTCTCACCTGACAAGCCAGCGTCCATCCATTCGATGAAGCAGAAAATGTGATTCATTGGAAAAGGCAACCCTTGCCAATCAATGAATGTCCAATTCCAATACTGCAATGAAACTGTAAGGCTATGTTCACACGGCTTAAACTGGGACGTATCTTGCCATGTATTTCGCGCTGTTCTGCGCTAAATACGGGGCGAGATACGTCCCAGTCATTACGGTAATCCACAGTTCTCATAGAGAACTAGGGATTACGTCTCCTCTAAGTGACATGTCAATTATTCACGGCGTATACGCGCCGTGAATAATGAATGTCTATGGAGCTGGCGGGCCGCGGACCCCCCCCCCCGCCCCCGCGCACACGGCGTAACTGCGGGCGAAATACATCCTGCAATTATTGCCGTGTGAACATAGCCTAAGCCTTTTTTTGCTGAAGCAGCTTCGTAAACAGAGGTGCAGTGACCATCTATCTGCGTTGGTGCCCTTTGATTCATTTTAGCAGTGAGCTGCTCCTCTGCCGCGTGTTGGTACACCCTCGCTCACTTTTGTAGCCAATGTTCACTACTCACATCAATGACACGTAGCTCTCTGGAGTTTCAACCTCTCTTATTTACAATGGTGCCATATATCCACTTACAATACACTTTCAATACAGCAGCATGCAAACAATTCACAAACTGCACAGTTTCAGAAACATGGACACCTTTGGTCCCAAAGTCAATAAACATCCCTTTCTCCAACTCTGATAAATCGCCCCTTTTACCTATGACAACAGCAGGAGATATGTGTGCAGACAGCCTATCACACAGCATATACGCCCACCAATTCCGCTCACACAACTTCCTTCATGCGCTATGCACGGTCGACAATGAGTGGTCATAATAATGTGCCTTGACTGTGTATTGGAAACTTTATTGGAACACATGAATACACTGGGCCTTATTTATGAAAGCTGTCTTAACAGTAAGTTTATGTTCCCACGGCGTGTTCAATACAACGGACCCAAACAGTCATCTAACAATGTGCAGCATTATTTTCATTGCTTTCAATGTAAAACACGCATCGGCATTCAGACAATGTGTTTTACATGCGTCTTTCGGATCCGTTTAAGGAACTGAAATGTCAACTCTTGATCTGTTTGACACAGCAGATGTCCTATTTAAAGCTATAGGGTGCGTTTCTGCTGGAGCAAAAAAATCAGCGTCCAAGTAAGCCGTGTGAACATATACTAATGCTTTGGTGCCCACAGCAAGCAATTACAGCTCACCTTCCATTTTCCCAGAGCAATTTAAAATATGGAAGAAGAGCATTGAATGGTTGCTATGGGCAACAAAGACAGTCTTACTGTTAGGCTATGTTCACACGGCTTATTTCGGGGCGTATTTACGTCCGCAAATATGTCCTGAAATACGTTTCAAATAATGAACACTTAGATTAGCATTGATTCTAATGTAAAATACGCCTCGTCGTTCACACGAGGCGTATTTCCGCAACGTATTTTCGCCATGTAAATACGATTGTAAAAGTTAGTCCCCTGTCACTTATTGAGGCGTATTTCGCGACGTAAATCCCCATAGCAAAGAATGGGGAACGTATTTACGTCGCGAAATACGGGCCACACTTTGTGACACGTATTTGAAACGTATTTCGGGACGTATTTGCAAACGTAATTATGTCCGCAAATACGCCCCGAAATAAGCCGTGTGAACATAGCCTTAGACAGTTTTCATAAATAAGGCCCAGTGTGCTTTCCTTTGCTTGTACTTTTCCTGCTCTAAAGCCTACATCATGGTCATGAACTGTATTCACCATTCAGCTTGTTGTGACTAGAAACACTCTACAAGCTTGTCGACAAACAAGCGGAGATCATTTATGGCGCAGCAGATTTTTCCTAGATTATAGTTCAGTGTTTCGTGCAAGGCTTATCCACACCACAGATTTTTTCCACCAGGGATCTGTGGCAGAAATCTAAGGAGAGAACACTGGATTTCTGCTGTAGAGGTTTAATCTGCCTCCTGTTTACCCAATGTGGATTCCACACAGAATCTACAGTGGGTACGGAAAGTATTTAGACTCCTTTAAATTTTTCACTCTTGTTTCATTGCAGCCATTTGGTAAGATCCAATAAGTTCATTTTGGCTCATTAATGTACACTCTGCACCCCATCTTGAAAGGAAAGAAAAGAGAAATGTAGATATTTTGCAAATTTATTAAACAAGAAAAACTGAAATATCACATGGTCATAAGTATTCAGACCCTTTGCTGTGACACTCATATTTAACTCACATGCTGTCCATTTCCTTCTGATCCTCCTTGAGATGGTTCTGCTCCTTCATTGGAGTCCAGCTGTATTTAATTAAACTGATTGGACTTGATTAGGAAGACCTCACAGCTCACAGTGCATGTCAGAGCACATGAGAATCATGAGGTCTAAGGAACTACCCAAGCAGCTCAGAGACAGCATGTGGCAAGGCACAGATCTGGCCAAGGTTACAAAAGAATTTCTGCAGCACTCAAGGTTCCTAAAAGCACAGTGGTCTCCATAATTCTTAAATGTAAGAAGTTTGGGACGACTACAACTCTTCCTTGACCTGGCCGTCCAGCCAAACTAAGCAATCATGAGAGAAGAGGCTTGGTGAGAGAGGTAAAGAGGAACCCCAAGATCACTGTGGCTGAGCTCCAGGGATGCAGTAGGGAGATGGGAGAAAGTTCCACAAAGTCAACTATCACTGCAGCCCTCCACCAATTGGGGTTTTATGGCCGAGTGTGCCGACGGAAGCCTCTACTCAGTGCGAGACATATGAAAGCCTGCATACAGTTTGCAGAAAACACATGAAGGTCTCCCAGACTATGAGAAATAAGATTCTCTGGTCTGATGAGACAAAGAATGATTTTTTTGGGTGTTAATTGTAAGTATTATATGTGGAGAAAACCAGGCACTGCTCATCACCTGCCCAATACAATCCCAACAGTGACACATGGTGGTGGCGGCATCATGCTATGGGGGTGTTTTCCAGCTGCAGGGACAGGACTACTGGTTGCAATAGAAGAAAAGATGAATGCTGCCAAGTACAGAGATATCCTGGATGAAAACCTCTTCCAGAGTGCTCTGGACCTCAGACTGGGCTGAAGATTCATCTTCCAACAAGACAATGACTCTAAGCACACAGCTAAAATAACAAAGCAGTGGCTTCAGAAGAACTCTGTGTCTATTCATGACTGGCCCAGCCAGAGCCCTGACCTAAACCCAATTGAGCATCTCCGGAGAAACTTGAAAATGGCTGTCCACCATTGTCCACCATCGAACCTGAGGGAACTGGAGAGGATCTGCAAGGAAGAATGGCAGAGGATCCCCACATCCAGGTGTGAAAAACTTGTTGCATCGTTCCCAAGAAAACTCATGGCTGTAGTAGCTCAAAAGGGTGCTTTTACTCAATACTGAGCAAAGGGTCTGAATACTTAAGACCATGTGATATTTCAGTTTTTCTTGTTTAATAAATTTGCAAAAATATCTACATTTGTTTTTTTCCTTTCAAGATGGGGTGCAGAGTGTACATTAACTTTTTTTGATTTTACCAAATGGCTGCAATGAAACAAAGAGTGAAAAATTTAAAGGAGTCTGAATACTTTCCGTATCCACTGTATATGGGAAACTACATGTGACATGGAACAGATTTGAGACGAGGTGTAAAAGTCCTGAAGGTTTTATGCCAGAATGTAAATCACCAGAGGATAGCGTGAAAGGCAACAATCCAACAGAAATTAGGGTCCATTTAAATAGCATATTTTCCTATACCGTAGGTACTTGTCGGGATGCAGGGGGCCCATAGAGAAGAATAGTGCAAACATAGCCCCTTTTGGCCTACGTATGTTCCATTTCCTAGCAGTATACATGGGATACAAACATGTAGTCCAATAAACAAGTAGCTGGAAACACAGAATAGAGCTCTAAGGTTCTGTACACATGTAGAGTATTTCAAATCCAGTACTCTGTGTTAAGACCAGCATATGTCTTAGTTAATTCCCTCCTTATTGTTTTGAAATCGTTCACACAATGTACTGCGGCGCATACAGTAAATCATGTGTCACGGGAGCTCGCGCTAAAACGCGCGTACTTCCGCAGCACAGGGGGGCCGGCACCCCACCGGCCCCATTGACATTCATTACTCGCGGCACGTATTTGCCGCGAATAATTGACAAGTCACTTATCTCCCCGCGCGTACAATACGATCTATGAGAACTATGGATTACCGTAATTTTGGCGCACATCTCGCCCGGATTGAAGCGCAAACACGTGGCGAAATGCGAACCACAATTACCCCGTGTGACCATACCATTGGGATCCCAATGAACAGGCCCTTACAGTCATAGATTAGTTCAAGTTCTGTTCACATTGCATTTGGCACCTATATTAAAAGCATCCGACGGAAGGTTGTGACATATCCCACGCCAATGCACACCTGCCTACCATTTTCCAAATGGACTTTTTTTTAGGCTTCCTTTGGGTGAATGGAGCCTTATAGATGTTTGGTGTAGACACAGGGTGCTTTTAAGTGTATATGCCAAACCTAAGCTCCAAACATCAGGTAAATATAACAATATTGCAATTTATTTGCAAAATAATAAAATTATTCTAATATTTATATTACATATAATTTTTTTCTTAATATTATTATTATATCACTGGATCTTAAACCCCAGGATCCTCACTGAACAGTAGGCCTAATAGGACACAGTTCTCCATCCAGTGTGCCCATACCTACACCTGTGTCTGGGATTGATCATTTCAGCCCCATGGTCGCCTATGTATTTTATTATAGCCATGTTAAATAAAACATGAGTAAGCACATCTGTTCGAAACGCGTAGGATACGTTGTTTTCTCCTTCGCATTGCTTTCTATGTGACAGCTTTTATCTATAGCAAACATTTTTGTATTTCGAGTATACTCGCTTGGAATAAAGTCTTCACATTTTTTATTCAAGAAGATGGCTACAGGCTTTGTTTTCCAGTGACTTCTGCTTCATTGCCCTGCACGGAAATGGTGAGCTGTTCAATTTACTATGTTACATACCAGTAGCAGTGATTGCATTTCAGTTCTGTTTTATTGATTTTTCTTATTGTACTTTGTTTGGCCAAAATATACACTATACCATTACATAAAGCTTAGTACTGTAGCAGTATAATGTATACACAAATGATGCTGTAAAAAGAACAAGCAAAACCTGCGCAGCAAGAAACATGTCTGTGATGATGTAACAGATTATAAATAAATGGGTATCCACCAAGGCCGGTCACACTTTCTCTAGCCATAGCAACCACTTAATATCTTCACAACCAGATCAACATGCAAGGGAGGAATGCTTTTATATGAGTGCAAATCTGATTCCGAGAACACCATCATCAGATCTACATCATAATGACTACAAAGCATCCACAAGATTTATTGGAAATCTGATTTCATGGATTTAAACTATTTGCATGCCACATCTACTACCAAGACCTCCCTGAAATGTGGAGGTCTGAACAGACACCAAGGGCCACATGTATGAACCTGTTTAGGTCTAGAACTCACTTTTTTGCCCATAGGTTATTATGGGAAAAAGAGTTTTAGACCTAAACAGTTTCATTAATGTGGCCCCAAGAGAGGCAGCATATAGCGAAGGTTCCCACCAGTATTAAGGTCGCCTTTCCAATGGCAGGTGGGCTAATACAGTTTTGATCAAAAATGTACACTAAGAACTTCAAATATTGCATGTTTTCAAAGTAGCAGAAATGCTTCTCCAAAAATTCCTGTTCTTTTTTATTGTTTTTTAGTGCTAGTAGAGTGCTGCTGATATTGGATTGTGTTTGCAATTTAAAGGGGTGTCCTTTTTAATTGCTATTATGATGTCAAGTCCATAAGAAAAAAAACAATGCTCAGCTCTGTACTGATGGTTCCAGCAATGTGTCTGTCAGTCCTCAGTTGTCTTCCAGGTCCAGCTGAACAAAACATTACCACAAAGCCTTTGATTGGCTGCAGCAGTCACATGATGTGGCCCAATGTCACCATTTTGTAAAGGCTCTTAACGGTGACAGCAGTCGATGTCAAATCACTACTGCAGCCTCCAGTTGGTGATGTTCCATTTGGCCTGAGCTGGAAGACAACAAAAGATCCAGGGAACGGACCAACAGATGCATTGCTGGAACAAACAATAGTAACAGAAAGTAAATTTTTTTTTCTTTTATAGGTTTGCACCATAACTAGCAGAAAAAGGGGTTTTAGTACAAGGCATTCATCCCGGGTTTTTCCCCGCTTTACTTTTAGTCAAAAGAGGGTCTGTATAATTTGTTTGAACGCATACTAGTGCCCAGGGGGTTACTATCATGTGTCTTCTACTCAGGGGAACATCAGGACTCTCTCTACATCATGAGACATAAGACATAAAGTTCTTACTCATAAAAAAAGGTTTTTTTTTTTATGTAAAGACTGCAGTAGTACAATGTGGGTTGAGGGTTAGCACGTCTCCCCCAATTTTTTAAAATTTTTTTTTTTTTTTTATTTTGGTTTTTTTTTCATTTTTTTTTTTAATTTTCTTTCAAAACAAAAGGGGGGAAGTTTTTTTTTTTTTTTTTTTTTTTTTTTTTTTTTTTTTTTTTTTTTTAATATTGATGATTGGTGAAATTCTTACTATTTATTTGCAAGCTTCCCACATCAATTTTACTTCGTAGTAAAATCTTTTTAAAAAGGGGAGGTGGACAACTCCTTTAAGTTCTAAGCTTCAGTTTTTAGAAAAGATGTAATGGAGCTAGAGAGTGCAAATACGAGCAACCAAACTTATAAGCATCTTATTTATGAGGAGAGGTTAGTAGAATTGAACTTATTTAGTCTTGAGAAAAGACGGCTCCGGGGGGGAGGGAGGGTACATGATTAATTTATATAAATGGTCCCTACAAAAAGTATGGGGAAAAATTATTTCATGTAAGCAACCTCAGAAGACAAGGGGACATTCTCTTTGGCTGGAGAAAAAAGGATTCAATCTTCAGAGGAGAAAAGCTTTCTTCACTGTGAGGACTGTAAATCCATAGACTAGCCTGCCTGAGGAGCTGGTCACAGCAGGAACAGTTGCGAGTTTCAAGAACGGCTTAGATAACTACCTGAAACTAAAGAATATTAATACGTACGTAACCATGTAAAATCCTGGCTGGTGAAGCTCTGGGGTCAGAGATAGGGTCTCCCTGGAGCAGATTGGTTCTTGCCTTGTGGGTTTCAGGGCATTCACCAGTGAACTCCTTGTCTCCCACATTTATCCCACTCTTGGTTGAACTTGATGGACACGTGTCTTTTTCAACCGTACTATGTAACTAAGTCATCTGGCTTTGCCGAGAAGGTATTTCCGATGATTAGGAAATGTATCAAATTGTTCCCCTACATGTTTCTGTCTTAAGTTTTGGGACTTGTGAACACAGGATACCTGTATAGTGTATGTATGGTGTGTTACAGTAACACAACTGTCAGAAAAGACACACAAACCAATGATGAATGTGAAATTCTAGTGTAATGTGACCCGGTGGTAAGCCTGCTGTTATTATCAAGTGTTATTTAGTAACCTCTCTCTGGCAATCAGAGGGTGCCAGAGGTACCAGCACACAGCAATGCTAGTTGTCCAGCTGTAAGGGAATTAAAGGGGTTTTCTCACTTCCATCACTAGTGATGGGGACTGTAAAAATAAGCACTTTTGCAATTGGCTTGCATTACCTAAATCATTTAGTATAGCAGATATAAGCTAATATGTGTGTTCTGTGCCTAAAACTACAGACTGGGGTCGGGCTACGCCCACATTTCTGTGATTGGCTGAATGATATTTTATTCACATTTGTTTCATCAGTTCAGATTGTATGTATAACTGCTTACAGCTATGCAGGTTTTCTGGTTACAAGGAGCTTGTAGAGAGAGGTAACAGCTTTACAGGCATGAGAACTGACCACTGCAGGAGGTCTGCAGAGCTGTGACATCCTCTCACTTCCACTGCTCACACAGAATGATGATGACTCAGGAGGGGGTGTGATGATGTCACCAGTCTTCAGTGAGCGAAGAAACAGCTACTGGGAAGAGAGACACACCCCTGGATTGAAGCTGTAAGCCAGAGAAACCGCTCAAGTCTGTGAAAGCGTGTGATGAGAAAACCCCTTTAAAAGGGCCGGATGTGGCTGTGTGAAACAACATCTTTAAGCACCCACTTGTGATGAGCTGGGAATCTATAGTCAAGTTGAGACTCCAAAACCAGAATCATTCTTAGCAGCAGGTTTATTTCTTCATTTAGTACTTTCTTGTGGTTAAACAGGTATAGCTTCAACATACATGATGCCTTTAAAAATGTAAAATATCCCAATAGCAATGAAATTTTCACCTGTATAGAACTACTCAAGAAAATGCTGATCCATGCTAGGAATTTTAGTTGCAACCTAACATCTTTTAACACTTGAATTGGAGCACTGGAGGTGACAGCTGGCTTAAATGACTACCAGAATATATAAATAGTCCCTAAGCGTCCAATACATCACTTACCCTATAGTGCAACAACAAAAATGAATGCTACTAAAAATACCCAAGCCTAACAATAACCTACAAAACTGAGACACCAACTGCAGTGCTGTGAATAGTACTTGCCCTAGAAGCCCTATTGCTGCAGGTATCAAATTGTAGATGCACACACAGGAGATTTTTTACCGCTAAAAACCTGTGCAGCATTCAGATTTGACTGAGGATCTCACCCCTTTATATTGAAAGGAAGCAGATCTGCAGTTAAAATATGTTCTGCTCCCATCCCCATGGCCAATACTGTAATAAACTGCAGATTTCCTGTGCTTTACTCCGCATTATGACCATTAAGATTGCATTTACACCAAAAGAACTTGAATAAACACCGAAATCACCCATGCAAAGAAGTAACTGGCCTGAACATGTAGTTACTTCTTATACTCTCTTAGTACGCTCTTTTGCCATTTAGTATTAGTCTAGTATTATGTACTTTTAAATCTAACTTTTGCTCTAAACTGCACAGACCTACAGCAAAGATTTTAAAATATAAAAATCACACCATAATCAAAAAAGAACAGACTTCTTACTGTATATGAATCCATATTGGAAATTTCTACCATGAGGTCAATTACATTAATGCATTTTTTTTTTCTCTCCTTGCCGTTTCCTGAACCCAGTTTCCGAGTCTCAATCTCTATGAAATTATATTACTAGTTATGACATCTGCTGGTAATAGATACTGCACAATACTTTTATTGGAAAATATGCTTAAGGACATGTTAACACGCTGGATTATGGCTTGGAATCTGGATCCGATTCTGCATCAAAATCCTCTGTGAAATCCCCTTTCCATTGACTTTAATCTGCATGTCAGTGCAGATGACGTGGAATTTTCTACCACAGATTTGAAGTCCGCATCATAGACAAAACAAGTTACAATTCACTTGAAAGAAACTAACATGGTATTTCATTTTTTTGTGGTGTTTCCAAGACTTTTAACAACTTCCCTACTACCTGCCACTGTGCTGAAATAGAAAATTAATTGATACTTACCTCTCCCATCACCACCTGCCAGAGCTACAGTGCCTTCCCCCCCGAATCCCTCACTGATGACATCACGTTCATTTATCACATGACGCAGCCAATCACTGACCTCTGTGGTCATATGCCGAGGTCAAAGATTGGTTAATTCATAAACATGATGTCATCAGTGAGGAGTTGGGGGGTCATTGGAGCTCTGGCAGTACTGGAACATTGGTGATGGGAGAGGTAAATAAGAGTTGATTTTCTACTTTAGCATAGTGGTAGGGAAGTTTTTAAAAGTCTTAGCAAACTCCTATAAAGTTGAATGGGGACAGGGTAGTGAAAAAGAAAAAAGTCATCCTTACCTCCTATTCCCCTGCCATTCTGTAGTGCTCCGAAATTTGCTCCTCTTCACATCCTGTGCCATCCATCAGCAGTGGCTCATGCACCATAGTAAGTGTACAAAGTATGAAGTACAAACTTCTGCTGTTAGATGACACACGGCACAGAAAGTGAAGAGGGGTAAATCCTGGAGCGCTACAAAACGGAAGCAACAAGAGACCTTTTTTTCTATTTTCACCATCATTTCCCCATTTAATGTGTATTTAAAAAAAAAGCTGGAACACCTCTTCAAAGACATTGGGCGACATGTATGAATGGGGTTTCGCCAGATATCTGGCGTCTTTTCAGCCCGATATTAGGCGCAGCGCCGTTCATACATGTTTAAATCTCACTGGTACGCACTAGAACTATACGAAGCCACATATTTATGGCTTCGCTACGGCATTTCTAGGTGTATTACAGCTGGAAGAGGTATACCACTTTAAAAGTGGTTTACCTGAGCCAGAACGGTCGTGCAAGCGCTAGAGTGCGCCTGATTTACTACCCGCTGTACAGCGGGTTCATAAATCAGGCGCATTCTATGTCATTATTATGCGCATGAAATTTCATGCATGTTGCCCATAGTCCCCACTATAGAGATTTATGATATAGAAACAACTGGGGTGCCTAGTCCATTTATCTGGTGAAAAAGTATTCTCATGCATGGCTATTTTGTCTTAAAGTGAATATAGACACCTTCAAGGCTGAAATATCTTTTTGAACTCACAGAACTTTTGACAAAAGTGTCTTTTTTTTCCCTGCTCAGTTTTTTTTTTTTTTTTTACTAATACTAAAATATGTATGCAACTGGCACATCCATTCACATATGTTGGACAAAGAACTGGAGGGGCTTCATGAAAACTGGCACAAATACATGATTAATCTGCAGCAATGTATTTATCCAATGTCAGTCAGGGGCACTGCTACAAGGGGTCACTAATGGGCCCTGCAGCTAGAGGGGGCTCAAGGGCCATTCTATCACATGAGAAGACTCTAATATTATTAGCACATATTAGGTTGGGATCCTTTTATAAATTGGGATGAGATTTAAGTCACACCTCTAATTCAGCTCTGCACAAAGGTGAATACAATGTTGATACAAACCAAACCTTGTTTTATTGCCCACACTATGAACTCGTCTGTGTCTTCTGGACTGCCAGCTAACACATTAATGTAGGATGCTCCATTCTGTAATGTATACTTTATAGGGCGTCACTGGAACATCTGTCTCTAGGTCGTCTTAATTGTGCTATTACAGTCCTTGCTTTTTAGGTGTGTCTTTTGCTTACACTACATGCCTGTTTAGTTTTTAATGGCACTATATACAGGTCAGGTCCAAAGTTAAAATTTTTGATGCACGGAATACACTTAAATGTAAAAGACGATCCTTCTTGCTACAAAGGTTTTCTGACACTTAAGTGATTACAGGGTGTCCATGAAAGCAGGTTTTCTATTTTCTTACAGTGCAGCTGTCCTTGCAAAGCAGGCACGTGCTTGGTCTTCCAGAGCCTTTAAAAGAAGGTCTCTACTGGAGAACCCACCACTTCTATTACCTTATTAGGCATTTGCTGGTAGCGTATTTGAAAATAGATCTAAACCTGGGAAACCTCAAGAGTTCTTTTAAAATAAGTTTTTTAAATAACAATTAGGGGATGTTCACACAGCGTTTTTGAATACGTTTTATGTACCGAAAAACAGACCCCAAAATGTATTCAACAATGTTCAGTGTGATTTTACATTGAAAGCAATGTAAAACACATTTCACATGCATTGTTTGGATGCGTAGAACAGATCCGATCAAAGAACTGACTTGTCAATTCTTGATCCGTTTTATGCAGCAGACGCCCTATTTAAAACTATAGGTTGCGTTTCCCCTACACAGAAAACATATCCAAGCACCACACTGTGGGTAAGTGTTTGGATATGGTTTACGCATTGTGTGTGTATAATATATATATATATATATATATATATATATATATATATATACAACACATACATATATAAATAAATAAATAAAAAGAGAGAGCTAGTTAGAGGTATATGTAGAAACAATGCAGCTCAGTTGTATCCATTTATATAGATATATACATATATATGCATCTATATATTTATTTTTATATCTAACAATATGCCATAATTGTCTGAAGTGGGACAACCCTTTCTGTAATGTCTATTTTGACTTAATGATTTTTTTTATTAATTTTGGAACATGTATTATGACCACTTAATGCTGCATGGATTTTTGTCTATATTGTTTTCTCTCTCCTCCTTCCAAAAGCTATAACTTTTTTATTTTACCGTCTATTTAAAACATGTAAGTTTTTTTTTGGTTTTTTTGCAAGACAAGATGCACTTTATATTGGTTCTACTATCCATACCATATATAGAAACTAAAAAAAAAAAAAAATCTATGTGGGGAATGTGGAAAAAAAGCCCCCTCCATGCTCCCTTAATGAACTAATGACCTAACTGTACACTGTATCATTTAAGGGATTGTCTCACTACAAAGGTTGCTTTTTATGTTGGAAAAACAAGTCACTTTGCAATATGTGTCCATTAACAATGTCCTACCTATTCTGAGATATCCCCTCTTGTATGGGCTGCATCAGCTCCTCAGGTCGCTATAGCTACAGACCTGTTCTCTCTCTCCTGATAGGCTTCTAGCACTGGTTACTATAGCTACAGACCTGGCTTCTACTGCAGCCTAGCAGAAGCCAGTAAACACGCCCCTGAAACCAAGAAAACAGGACTGAGGTAAGATGAATCAATGTAGTGAGACAATCCCGTTAAGGGGTTAATATTTATTCTATATAAGGGAGTATTGGGACCATTCTTAACTTATATGATTATGTGTATGTGACCATTCAATAATATATGTATTATGGATTGCTGCCTCCTCTCGATAATTATGTTTTGTTTATCCTCCTTTTAATCTTGTTATATTTAATTTATATTTGTATATGTATGGTTTCCTCTCTTTGGTTAGATCCAATTGCCAGAAGGGAGAGAAGCTGCACCAGTTTCTTTTGAAAAAGTTGTTGTCTACGTCTTAATGTGCCCACTGAAACATCAAAGACTCTGAAAGTACTTCTTGGGTACTGGCAAAGCCACACATGTTCTTCAAGCCTGAGTGCTCACTATAGCTCAGTTATGGGTTATCTTCTATTTGTGCCATGCAAATATTTGTTAAAAGTCAAACCCTATGTTTAAGCAACATTAACTCTTACGGAAAGAGTATTATAAATTGGTCTTCTTAGCAGCCGTATCATATTATATTACACAGAAGATGAGGTTTATGAGTGAAACCAAGATGTGTTGTGTACGTGCTTGAGGGAGCTTCCCTGAGATGTTGTATTCTCTCTAGTGTAAAACTGCAGGCACATAGAGGGACAATATGGTCCCATAGAGTTCTGTGGATGCTGCTTCTAACATCTATATGATATGAGGCCTATGTCTACAACTGATATTCTCATAGGAAAGACTGAACCATACTACACATACATGAAGAGCTCGGAGCAAAGACCTTGTAGCCAGTTCTTCAGCTGTTGGGCTGCTCAGCTTTCAACATGCCATTGGAAGGGCGGGCATGCAGTGTATTGTATTTCTACAAAAGCCAAGGCACCACATGGTGCTACAACTACGTGGAATGACATCAAGCTGTGTACTATTGTATACCTCAGGGAAGACAAAACTAGACAAGCAACAGAGCTTCGTTTACTAGGATCTGGGTCTTCTTCCCAAAGGCTATTTTAAGGATGCGATAAAGAAAACTGGTTGATGAGAGAAACTACAGAGCTTCTGATGACAGCAGCAATTGTTACTACTCAAGTCCAATTCATTTGGACCCTTGGTAACTAACACTTACTGCACTCAAAGGTGTTCCGATTCACGCCATGGCCCATATGCCAAGCCGCAGGCACACTTATGAATCTGGCAGCCACGCCAGACGACACCTCCTTCCCTCTGTCTCTCACCATGTCTCCTCTGCTCCGGTAGCTGGCTTTCCCCTAGGGAGACAAGTGTGCTCCCTCTCAGCAATTTAAAAGATCAGCTTATCTGAACCTCCTGCCACCTGTGGATATAAAGGTGCACCTTTCCCAGCTTGCTCCTATAGTGTTGGTGTGCTTTCCTGCGAGTTTGAGCTAATTGATGTGTTGGAATTTCTGGTCTTGACTCTTGGCTATGTCTCCAGCTTACGTTTGTTCTCCATGTTCCCTGACCTCCTGCTTGTGACCTCAACCACAACGGAACGTTGCATGCCCTAGCCTACAGCTCTTGACTATGCCTATGCCTCACACTTCTGTACCTCGCCTGCACATCAACCATTGTCACAAATGACCTCATCCCTTATCAACCTAAGGGATTGATAAAAGACAGAATCCGCTCCCTGGTGAGGCCCTATGCCAAGACTCGTGATTGGCACAGAAGTTCCACCCTCGCCTTGTGACAAAAGATATCAATCGACATTAATTCCCTATAAATGTTGAGCCCAGTTATAAAACTACAGAATCCCAAAAGTCTAAATTTCTTTACATTTGCAAAAGGGCAAAGAAGTTTTATGTAGAAGAACATACATGAGGCCATAAGGTCAAATGCTGAATCAAGACATCACAACTATAGCAGGTGGTAGCTGCGCCCAGGTCTGAGGAGGTGCAAAAGCCTTGCTAACACAAGGGATGATGCATGTGTTATCAATGGTACATGATAGGTAGGATGCCCGGTTACCAATCTTGCACTTGAGCCCAGGAATTTTAAGCTATGCCTCCAATTAGTGAAATCTAGAAAGCACTGAGCTGGTCTACCGCTCCCAACAGGGACAGCTATGTCGTTTGCTGGAAGATCCTAAGTGCATGCTTTAAAACAGGTTGTTGGTACGATACAGGCCGTCTGCTGTTTCTTAAGGAAGCATTTGAAGGACAAAGAGAATCCACTAAGTAAAGCTCCTCCATATGATGCTGTCATTTGCTCAGACAGGTGCAGTGAGATGACAACACTATGCCATGGAATTTGAAATACTGGAGACACTGAAGTAACCACTAGCAAAGATGAACAGGAGTCCAAACCTCATTTTCATATAGATCTTTCCAGATTATTCCATGACATTCACTAAATGTGGGAAGAAATGGTAGATTACAAGCAGCATGGTGGCTCATGGGTTAGCACTGTTGCCCTGCAGTGCTGGGTTCAACTCCCACCAAGTACAACATCTGCAAGCAGTTTGTATCTTCTCCCTGTATTTGCATAGGTTACCCAGACATCCGGATAGGGTATTCTGGAATGTAGAATGAGCCTAAATGGGGACAGGGAGCAATGTACATTGTACATAGTAATGACGATCTCTGTACAGTAAATCTTTAGCACACGACACATCCAGTTACGATAGAATACACAAAATATCCAATCAACGTTATGTTGGAGAAATAGATACGAAGACCCCTCCAAATTTCAGCACTTTCTGGAACAGTGAAGAATCCTGATATCTAGGTGCCAAATTCTTGCTGACAATTTGGAAGGATGAAAGTCTTAGGGTATGTTCACACAGGGTAATTTCTTCGCACATTTCATCACGTATTTGCGCTTTAATACGGGCGAGATGCGTGCTGAAATTATGGAGAACTATGTATTACGCCTCCTCTCCCTGCTCGTAATATACGCGAGTAATGAATGTCAAGGGGGCCGGCCCCTCACGCTGCGGGTGTACGCACGTATCAGCGCAAGCTCCCGAAAGACACGATGTTCTGCGGCACGCACTGTACACGCCGCAGTACATCGTGTGAACATAACCTTAGGGTAATTTTATAGGATAGACTTTAATGGGGAATTTGCACTGCACCACATGTTAAAATCCTTGTGTAATCCGACTGCCATTCACTTGAATGGCCAGTCCACATTTTAGTTCACAATGTGGACTTAAGCGGGAATTTTCTACACTATGGATTTCAAATCCATGGTGTGAAAAAAAAAAAAAAGAACGGACATATCCATTCTTCCAAACGGATCCTCAGCGAATTCCGTGTCAAAATCAAAATACTACTTCTAAAAAGTAAAACTCCTCGGCAGAAATGCGAGTTATTGCCTTGGATTTCTACCAAAGATTACACATCGGATTATACAGATAGGAAAAGTCCGGTGTGTGAACATACACTTGGGCTTGTTTCACTTGGGCTCATTCCTTTGACTATAAGACCAAATGTCTTGGCTCCATTGTGGGTTTCCTGGGCCACATTTACATTAGAGTCCTTCAGAGCGCTTAGGGCATGTCCCCACTGCACGGGTTTTCGGCCGGTTTTACAGCCGGTTTGCGGTTTTTCAGACCGCCTGAAAAACCGGCCGAAAATGAGCACAATTGTGCTCTATGGAAAACCCGTGCAGCAGTCCCCACTGCACGGGTTTTCCGCCCGGCGGTTTTGTCGCCGGCGGACCGGCGACAAAACATTGAACATGCACAATCTTCCGTCCGGTTTCCGGAAGGAACATGTGCATCTCACTGGGAGGTGGGAGGGCTGTTCTCCGCTCATCGCGGAGAAAAGCCGTCCTCCCCGCGGCCGTGGGGACGGCCGCAAAACCGGACAAATTCCGGCCGGCAAACCGGCCGGTATTTGTCCACTGCCGTGTAAACGGCCCCTTAGTATGGGTCAGTAAACCTATGGCAGGACTATAATACAGGTTTAAAAAATATGCCTATAACAGGATTGTGTGAAACTGACCAAACTTAATGAAGGCACGGATGTCTACAGTTTAAATGGGAAAATAGCCAAGTCAGCTCACCTGAACCAATATTGAGGGAGCACAGAGTTTCCAGTGGGCTATTGGTCAGCACACATAGGCTATATCAAAAAAGCAAAGTTCCGGCACCAGTAAAATCCGACAATATATTTGAAATCCGTTAAAAATATGAGAAATCAAGCAAACATAGCTTTTCATATTTTGAACTGCGGACATGCCTTTTTAAAATGGACCATGTCCGCAGTTTAGCTGCATTGTCTACAACAGGAGTCTCAAACACATGGCCTATGAGGCTGTTATCGGCTGCCCAGGAGTTCCAGAAACATCCTTAAGGGGTTTTGCCACAAAGTAAAATTGACGTGTGAAGCTTGCAAATGAAATAACAAACATTTTCACCATTCATTATTATTAAAAATTCTGGACCGTTTTTGATTTAGCTGCTCCTTTAGTGATCCATTGTTTACAGCTCGTCTCCAGGGGATACGACCAGGGCTTAGAGCTCCTCAGTCCTGGTCGCACATGCTCAGACATCAGTTCTCCTCTCAGGCAGCTACTGAGTGTTCAAACCCCAGGTGCTGTCATTCTACTCCAGTCCTCTGTACTCCTTAGTAATTAGTCAAACAGTGCAAATAAATAAAAAAGAAACCTCAATGAGGTATGTGCATTGATAAAGAGAAAAAAAAAACACAGGTTTGGTTCCTGCAGGGATTTGAACCTAGGACCCTTGTGCTGTGAAGCAAAAACATTACCTCTCAGCTACTCACAATGCTTTACATAAATAGACCTTTCTTGACTACAGAGAAAGAAGGCCTGGTGATGTCATCCTGCTGGGTCCACATGATCTGCAATTCAAACAAATCGCCCCACGCCCCCTTCTGAGCACACAAAGCTGAAGAGCTGGATACAGGAGGTATGACATGAGATCGTGGCAAAACCCCTTTAGGACACGAGGCTGAAGGAGGAGCAGGCAGTTTCCGTCCGTTTAACCCCTTAGATGCCTCGTTCAATAGTGGCCTGAAAGGGATTAAACAGAGGGAGGAGGCTCCCTGTGTCCTTTTTCGGCAAACACTGTGTGACATAGAGCGCCAATGGTTGTCATGATAGCCAGAGGGCCTAAAAACGACCTCCGGTCTGTGATACAGTCCCTGGCCAGAGGTAAGACTTGACATGCTGACAGTTGGCATAATACTTTGCAGCACAGTCATGTACTCTAGTGTATTATAACAGCAATTGCCTATTCCAGTCCCATATTGGAGCAAGTCAAAACCCACACACTACTCTTGGACCATTACTAATGCTTATCACAAAAAACAAAATAACATATTTGACATAACAACCTGGGCAATAACTTTGTTTTGCATCAACTCTGAAAGGAATGCGGTCTGGCATATTCAAAATTTTTCTATGTGTGGCCTACTTACTCGACCGAGTATCTGGTGTTCTGAGTCTGTGATAGTATGGGTATGTTCACATGGCGTCTTGCCTCCGTGTGAATATACGCTTTTCAGATGTGTCTCTGGGACTGACAGAATGGACCCAGAGACACATCTAAAAATTAGCAGTGACTATATCCCTGACCGCAATGAGGGACACGCAGCGGCGATCACATGAGAGAACGCCGCTGCATGTTTCCAACGCGCCTGTCTGGTCCGTCTTTGAAAGAATTGCATGCACGCAGCTGCATGTTTGGATGCTTTTTGGCTGCAGCAGACACGCACCCAATAGTTTTAAATAGGGCGCCTGCTGTGTCAAACAGATCAAGATTTAAAATGTCAATTCTTTGAACGGAACCAATAACTCATCAGAAAGACGAATGTAAAACACACATCGGTGATCACTCGTCTCAACGCCGATGCATGCTTTTACATTGAAATCAATGTAAGTCACACTGCATATTGTTAGATGCGTGTTTGGGTCCAAAACACGGATCCAAACATGCATTAAAAACACGCCATGTGAACATCCCCTAAAGGGCTGATGTTGTGTGGAGGCTGTTCATAAGAGCATGGACTGCAAAGGGAGCTGCATGGAGTGCATAGGGAGTTGCATGGACTGCAAAGGGAGCTGCATGGAGTGCATAGGGAGCTGCATGGAGTGCATAGGGAGCTGCATGGAGTGCATAGGGAGTTGCATGGAGTGCATAGGGAGTTGCATGGACTGCAAAGGGAGCTGCATGGAGTGCATAGGGAGCTGCATGGAGTGCATAGGGAGCTGCATGGAGTGCATAGGGAGCTGCATGGAGTGCATAGGGAGCTGCATGGAGTGCATGTGCTACTATATATCATTAGGTGCTATATGTATGGAGACAGTCTCTCCTAGGAGCATCCTTACATATAGTAACCGTTGGAGCATGCCAGAAGTTTTTCTGTTGGATTCATTAAAAATATATAGAATTGAAAGATACAGAGTTACAGTGATAACCAACACACTTGTATGGCTGACAAAAAGTAGGACACAGAGTCTTAGGCCATGTTCACACGGCTTATTTCGCAACGGATTTGCAGCCGTATTTACGGCCGCAAATCCGTTGTGAAATCAGTTACAAACAAGTAACTGGCCGTTTTACATTGATTTTAATGGGAAATACGTGTCGTCGTTCAGACGACACTTATTTCCGTTCCGGATTGCAGCCGCAAAACGGCCGGAAAAACAATGTGCATGTGAATTATTTCCGGACGGATTCACCACCTATAATGAATGGGGATGGTGAATCCGTCGGGAAATCAGTTCAAAATACTTTGCCACACTTAGTGACACTTATTTGAAACTGATTTTCACCTGATTTCAGAACGTATTTACGATCGGCAATCCGATGTAAATACGGTCTGAAATAAGCCGTGTGAACATTGCCTAAGGGTGCTTTCACATGGCAATGACAAAATACCAGTTGGATTATCCAAGGTATTTTCTTGTACTTTGGCACATAGGGGGGCGGCTTTTGTATGCGTTTTGTGGATTTAAGCCATCCCCCTTCACATAGAAGTATGTTCATTCTTGAACATGTCAAAGTTTGTCGTTACATTGGCGGTATAAAAGGCCGTCCGGCAGAAAATCCCTGTAGTGTGAACTACTGCACGGATTTTCTATTTCAGTCTGTGTAAAAGATTGACAGTCGGTTGACAGACGATTTTCAAATCCGAGAACCGTCTGTTAATCAGACTGAAAACCCTGCCGTGGGGACAAGCCCTTTATGGGTACAGTCACATGAAGTAAACATGATGCAGAAATTTCGGCAACTATCATTTATATCTGAATGAGGCCTGAAGAAGTCCATGCACATGCTGCAGATACCAGAGGCGTAACTTAAGTCTCCTGGGTCCCAGTCTAAAATCTATAAAAGGGCCCCAGAGAGATGCTTTACAGTAGCTTCATGCAAATAGGAGACTTAAGACTGACTCAGTCCCTTTGACTTCTATAGAAGTTTTCTAGTCATGCTCTGTGACCTGGGAAGAAGTCAGTGTACAGGGAGGGGGAGAATAAAAGCTGTGATTATCTCCTCTTGTGACTGGTGGATCCTGTGTTATCTATTCACACTGGTGTCTCCTTTCAGTTTGACCCTCTTTGTGCTGGTAATGAGCAGACAACTGAGAATCTTTCTCTACAGAACAGGAAGTGTCAGACTATTATTATGCTTAGTGGCCAGAGTGAAAACTACAGGACATAATGAATTATTAAAAAAATATTGAAAGTGATGTGGAAAATTAAATAACCAAAAATTCTTAAAAAATGTGTTTAACAATAAGTCATTTTTGATTACACATTCCCTTTAAGGCTACAGGACTGGGTAGCAACTGATACCTCTGCACCCCTATAGCTATGTCCCTGACAGATACAACCATTCATATAAACAGCAAATCATAGAACTGTCTACAACAAATCTGCCGTCTGTAAATTTACCCTGATATAACCTCGTGCATGAGACCTTGCTCAGATTGGCCGTAGCAATTACAAAAACCTGGGGTATAACGTCTGAAACACCAGAAAGAATGGTGGGTTCAATACTGGGTGCCAACTGCCTGCCTGCAAATGTGACTGTATCGGGCTATAATTAAGGGCACATAGTGCCAGAAAAGCGTCAGCGAGTCTGTGTCTCTGCACATGTTTTTTGCCGCAATGCCTCCTTATTTTATCGATCTGTAGACAGTAATAAAGGAGTGATTTGATTCCTAACTTGTTTCCATCCTGATACCACTGTCCCAGTATTACTTTTTCCTTTGACATTGCTGGAGCAGGAGACTTGCGCACAGGGTGAGAATATCCTGCAACATTCAGGTGAGCCGGCTCTCGACTTTCTTTTTTCGGTTGTCAAAACTCACGTGGAGTATCTTTTTTGGGTCAATGACTAATAACGTTTTTTTGGATCCATCTTGATAAAATGACTAAGGACTGATTCTAGAGGACAAATAGGGCGACATGTATGAAATCTGGCATTTAAATGGCAAATTTCATGCGCATAATATTAGAATAGAATATGCCTGATTTATGAACCCGCTATACATTGGGTCATAAATTAGGCGTATTCTAGCGCGTGTACGACACTTCTGGCTCAGGTAAACCACTTTCAAAGTTCTCTACTTGTTCCAGCAGTAATACGTCCAGAAATGCTGTAGTGAAGCTATAAATCTATAGCTTTGTATGGTTCTAGTGCGCCTCAGCTCCTGCACACCCCCCAATCTCAGGCGCATTACAAAGTGTCGTGGGTGCTCTGTAATGCGCCTGCTAATGGCGTGCAGGCTATTTAAAAATATAGCGAAAGAGGCTGCGCTAGATCTTGGGGCTGAAAAGACACCATACTTCTGGTACAGCCCTGTTCATACATGTCACCCTTAATTTTCTTGGTACTACTTCCGTTGATAATATTTGATTAGGGGGGAGGAGCGGTCAATCAATGGGGAGCCCCTAGTGTAGAAAAGCAACGCTGAAGGGATTTAAAGTGGATGGTGACAAATCTATTTTGGCAACTACTTTCCTGTGAAATAACAATCCTGGAGCATCTCCTCTTATAACTCTATGCTGTGCTGTTCCTCTGTTATTCCTCCTAGAAATATGTTTAAAGCGATATACTCCAGCTTGCTTAAACGTAGCGAAATTAGATGGCTTGCAGCTACTTCTTTAAAACATAGGAATTTATTCAAACTTCATTAAAACATAGTGTTATAGGATAGGGGGATTGCGATACAATACCAGTGCATATGGTTGCACGACACGTTTCGACTATTACGATGGGCACACTGACTAAGACTATGCAATAGTCGAAACGTGTCGTGCAACCATATGCACTGGTATTGTATCACAATCCCACTATCCTATAACACTATGTTTTAATGAAGTTTGAATAAATTCCTATGTTTTAAAGAAGTAGCTGCAAGCCATCTAATTTCGCTACGTTTAAGCAAGCTGGAGTATATCGCTTTAAGCCTGTTTCCTGTTATCCTCCTGAGCTGAAGTTGACTGGGAGTCTCCGTGCTATGCAAGCTGTGAAACACAAGGTACTTCAAGATCCTCTACATCGGTGAGCTGACAAAAATTTTCTATACACATCCTCCTAGAAATATGGTACTGAATCAGTCAAGTGGGTGTTACCATCCTACTTTTGAAAGGGGTTGGTCCCCGCCCCCCACCGGGCCTCACACGATTGGAAAGGTTTTCCCAAAATTTTTAGGGGGAAAACCCTAAAAAAAAACACCAAAAAATTTTTAGCGGGAATTTAAAAGGGAAACAACAAAACATACAGGTTTTAAAAAAAGTTCTCCAAATTGTTATTTCTTGGGGAAAATTATAAAGAACTAAACAACAACCCGGAGGGAAATGGATCAGAGTGTACTGGAGCTGCTGGTGACAGAAGAACCTCCTAATCACAACACCCATTTCCGTGGTGGCAGAAAAACGGGGGACATAAAGTTTGGGGGGGCAAAAAGCCCCACCAACGCCTATGCAAAGGAGTTTGACATCAGGGCACTGAATCTATAGAAAAGTTCGAGCATTGACGCAGCTGAGGCAGTCCCACCCCTGTGAGGGGCAGCAGCAGGAAGGTCCTGCCCTCCTAAAGCCTGCTGCTGCTCACAATGGCTGCTCCCCTTCTGTCCATGCCTGCTATGCCCGGCACAGGGTGGGGCTGTGGGCCAACCCCCCCACACAGACCAAAACCCAAAACAACGCAAGCAGGGGACGGTACCTTTTTTCATTCCCTTCCCCCTGCCCCGCAGCGCACGCCCAAACCAAGCTTTAACCCGGGGGGCCCTTTTCCACCACATGTGGGGTCCTGCGTTTCCCGGGGCCGAATCTGGGGGTTTCGCCCTGGGGCTTGTCAGTGATCAAACCCCGTAAACCACTGGAGCTGGGCCCGCCTCAGCCTGTCTCCTTCTCTGCTGACTCCCAGAATTTTTTTTTTTCCCCGGGGGAGGCTGTCAAATGAAACCCTTTTGCTGGTCCCCCGGGTGATCCCCCGCCGTCAGCCGAGGCTATTCATGGAGAAAACGTGACACGAACTTACCAGAAATACAGACGCGAGGCTGTTTCACCTCACGTCGGGGGCTGTTCACATGGTGGTTTGTTCACACGTAACACATGTCTGCTTTGTTCAAAACAAATATAAAAGGGCGAAAAAACAGTATATAAACATAAAGAGTAACAGAGGGATAAACAGTAAAAAAGAACCCAAAAAAGTATACAGAGTATAAACCCTTTTAAAGAACATAAAGAGTAAACAGAAGTATAAAAAAATTAAACAAAAACAAAGAAAAGTATACAGACAATAAAAGTAAAACAGACGTATAAACAGTATACAGACACATACAGAGTATACAGACGTATAAACAGTATACAGACGTATAAACAGTATATAGATACATACAGAGTATACAGACGTATAAACAAAAAATTTTAAAAAGAAACAATAAAGTATACAGACGAAAAAAACAGTATAAGAAACAAAAAAAGTATAAAAAATACAAAAAATACAGGAAAGTATAAACAGTATACAGACCCCAGAGTATAAAGACTATAAACAAAATAAAACAAAAAAATAAGAGAAAAATATACAGACAAAAAAAGAAAGTATACAGAAAAAAATTTAAACAGTATAAAACAAAAACGTATAAACATATAAATAAAAAAATAAATACAAAAAGTATACAGACACACAAAAACAGAGTATAAAAAGAAAAAAGGGGATAAACAGTATAAAGGAATAAACATAAACCAGATACGAAGCATTAACAGTATACCCGACACAAAAGAGTATACAGACTTTTAAACCCGTATACAGACAAAATTTAGAGTATACAGACAAAAAAACCCGTAACAAGTATAAACAGTATATAGATACATAAAAATAGGTATACAGGAAAACATACAAGACGTATAAACATTTAAAAAGACACAGAGTAAATAAAAAGAAAAATAAAAAACATATAAAAGGGGTACATAAACCAAAGGGCAGAAAATTAAAAACCAAAAAATTTAAAAGTTAAAAAAACAGACACATAAAGAAAAAATTAAAAAACAGACGTATAAACAAAAATTAAAAAAAACAGACAAAAATTTAAAAAAGTATACAGACTATTTAAAAAGTATACAGACGTATAAACAGTATATAGATACATAAACCCGAACAGACCCCCCCCCCCATTTTAAAAAGTATACAGACCATAAAGATTAAAACAGGATTTTAAAACAGTATACAGAAAATACAGAAAAATTTTACAAAAACAATTTTAAAAAATATACAGATAAAAAAGTATATAGAAAAAACAATACAACAAAAGAAAACAGCCGGGATACAGACGGGAAAAACAAATAAAAACAAAAAAGTATACAATTAAAAACCCGTAAAGTCTAAAAAACAGTTTTTAAAGATTAAAAAAAAAAGATACAGACTATTTAAAAGTATAAGAAAACATACAGAGTATACCGGGTTTGTAAAAAAACAGTATACAGACGTATAAACAGTATATAGATACATACAGAGTATACAGAGTTAAACAAAAAAACACAGAATAAATATAAACATATATAAAACAATAGAGTTTTAAAACAAAAAAAAAACGTTTTTTAAAAAACCAGAAACAGACAAAAAGTATACAGATTAAAAAACGTATAAGAAAAATAAAGAGTATACAGACGTATAAACATTAAATAGACACAGAGTATACAGACGTATAAACAGTTTTAAAAGATACATAAAATTATAAAGATAATTTAAAATTTTAAAATAGAACCATAAAAATTTTACAGAACAAAAAAAGTATACAGACATAAACAGTAAACCGACACAAAAGTAAAACAGACGTAAAAAAAATTTAAAAAACACAGAGTAAACAGACTATAAACAGTAAAATTTGATACATAAAAAAGTATAAAAACCCTTTTAAACATTTTAAGAAAACAAACAGAGTATACAGACGCATAAACAGTATACAGAAACAGTATACAGACGCATGAACAGTATACAGACACATACAAAATAAACCCAAAAGTATAAACAGTATAAAAGAAAACATAAAGACTATATTTTAAAGTATAAACAATTTTCCCAAAACCCTAAAGGGGTATACAGACAAAAACCCGTAAATAGGGTACATAAAAAGTATCAGACCTATAAAAAAAATGCAGACACATAAAAGGGAAAACAGATGTATAAACATATACAATTGGGTTTAAAAAGTATACAACCCCATAAAACCCATTTTCAGACACCCTAAACTGAAAAACAAAACACATACCCGGGGTTTTAAAAGACACAAATTTAAACCCTAAAACAGCACATAAAACCCCTATACAGCAAAAACAGAAATATCCCAAAACATAAACCCAAAAACCGTCCCCTACCACGATCCTTTGGGCCCCTGTCCTACCTTAAATTTCCTTGGGCCCCGGGCTACCGAGCCTGCCGAAAGATTCTGTACCAAACCCATACCCTTGGGTTCCACTGCAAGCAAGTCACCCTCCGGGGTAACGACCTTTGGAGACCCCCCCCCCAAACAAGTCCACCTGCCCTTTTTGGCAAGCTCGGGAAAAAATGGACCTACTTAGATTTTTGCCCCTGGCGAGGGGTCTCCAAACCCTCGCTTTCGGTGATCCAGTGGGGTCCACTAAGCGAACCGTTCAGTAAGATCCAGCCAATGGGGTTCCTCCCACTGAGCTTCTCTTACATCAACACCCCATTGTGGCCCAAAAAAAAGCAGATTTGCGCAGCAAAAGGGGACAGCTTAACCCCGCTGTCACATATGAGCAACTCATCGGGCCCCTCAGCAGCAGCAGTCAGCTGTGGGGGGTTTTCCTTCCCGTGGCAAGGGGCCCCCCGGGTTGTCTTTCCGGGGCCAAAATCCGGTTGTCCAGCCGATGAATTTTTTTGGGGACTCAAAAAAAGGCCTACAGGGGCTTCATCACCCCCCGGGGCTCCCTCCACGTGGGAAATTATGGCTGGCTTTTTTCCCTCAAAAGGTCCAAGGGGGCCTTCGGGGTCAGTCTCCCTCCGGGAAAAAGGGCCCGGCCCCGTGGGACTCCTCTCTGGGGCCGAGGTGATAAGGTCCAAGCTGATCTTTAACTTTCCTACCCGGGGTTCCGCAGTGTCCTTTAAAAAGCCTGCCCACCCCTTTTGTCTGCCGAACCCCCCCTTACTGAACCTCCAGCCCAAATTTAACTCCTCCCCTTGGTTTACCCTTTTCCCTCAATTTTCCCCACAAATGGGATTGGAGTTGGTTGGAAGATGCAGCAAGTGCACCACGTTTAAGAAGGGCCTGTCCAGCCAGATTAAGGAAAGCCCTCCCCCAAAACCCGGGACCCTCCGTCTTCGTTTAAGTAGCTTTAAACCATCTGGCAACCCGGATTGATATCCTTTCTCTTAGAGAAGGGGAGGAGCTCCGGGCCCAAAAAGATAAAACGTCCGAACACGTCGGCTACCCTTTGTTTTTTGCACCGGGGGGTTTTCTACGGCCTCCACTCCCCTTTTTCCCCCCAGGGCCCTGGGGAAAAGAGCCACCTGACTCCCCAGGGAAATTTACCGACGACGTAAGGAGAACCCTTTGTTCCCACTGCGGCAGCCCCGAACAACTCCTCAGGGGTTTTCCCGCTCCGGGCCGCAACTCCAGGAAACGGGGCGCACCTTTGGGTTCGTGAGGGAGGCGTCCCTATGTGAAACCCAAACCCCTTTTTCCTCGCCTTAAAAAATACCCGGTACTTTGGTTTACCTAAGTTTTAAGGTTAAAAGGGCCTTTGGGGGAAAGGCGGGTTCCCAAAAACCTTGGGCCTTTAATATGGGGAACCTTCCCGGTTTTCCCCGCCCCGGGGGGAAATTTGAGTATGCGGGCCCATTTTTTTTTTTCCCCCCAAAGTTGGAAAAAATGGCTTCTTCCAACCCGGGGGGCCCATTCCCCCTTTCCCCTTTTCTTCCTTCGGGCCCCCACCCAAAATTTTCCATCTAAAAAGGGAACCCCCCCCAAGGGTTTTACCCCCAAATTGGGGGTTTCCCACTAAATAAAATCTGCCTCCGGGTTTTTTCCTGCATGCCCCCCCAATTGGGGTTTTTTTTCCAAAAACCCCCTCCCAAAAATGCATTTTAAATGGGCCATTTTTTTACCAGGAGATTTTTAGGCTTTCCCGGGCCAAATAATTTATAAAAAGGCAAAAATTTTTCGGGGTGCCCCACCCCCTTCAACCCCCACTCCAAAGGGGGTCCCCAAATTGGGGGCCCCCTCCACCAGAAAGAAGGCCTTTTAACCCTTTCCCCCAAAAGGCCGTTGGGGCCCCAAAACCCGCCCCCCCAAACTAAAGGGAAAGGGTTTTTGTAAAAGCCTAAAATTTTCTTGCCCAAAAATTTTGGCCCCCTTCCCACCCGTGCTTTCTCGACCCGAAACGGAGAAACCTTTCTACTTGGAGGTCGATGCCTCTTTCCCTTGGGGGGCTTGGGGGCCCTACTCAAACCCCAAAAAAGGGGGCCCCCTGGCAAGAAATTTGCACGGGGCTTCTTCTCTAGGGCCCCTTTTTGGGCGGAGAGGAATTACCCCATTTGGGGATCGGGAACTGTTGGGGAATCAAAATGCCTTGGGGGAATGGCGCAAAAACCTCCCAAGGAACTCGTCCCCCCGGTCACTGTTTTATAGCCGCCACAAGAAACTTCTTTTTCTGCAGAAAGGCCCATCCCCGGCAAGCCCGCTGGTCCCTTTTCTTTTTTCCCCCTTTTTATTTTTTTCATCCCTTTTTTGCCCGGGGAAAAAAATGTCCCAAGGGGGGATGCTCCCCTTCCCTGCTTCGGAAAGTGATAGGGGAGGGAAACCCGCACCCCCGGGGACATCATTTCCCCCCCTGAACAGCTAATCTCGGCTGCAAACCGGGAGATCTTTTTGGAAAAACCCTTTTTGGCAAACGTATGTACGGGCCCGGCTTTCGGAGGGAAAATACTTTTAATTTTTGGGCAATGCCCTCAAATGGGAGGACCCTCCAGGGGTAAAAAAAGTCTTGCTTCCTGATCTCCCTTCCATTGGTGGCCTGAACTCGCCCAAAGATGGTTTTTGCATTCGTGGGAATTGGCCCCTAACCCTTTTCCCAGAACAAATCCCTTCCGTCACAAGTCGGGGGTTTGCTGCAGCCACTACCAATTTCCCTAAAAAGCCCTTTGGGCTCATGTTTGGCCCAAAAGGGTTTTTTTTCAGATCTCCCTCCCCTTTCCCCCGGTAATACCGTGGTGTGGGGTAGGGTTTCTCGATTCTCAAAAAATGGCCCATTTCGTTCCTCCCGCCGGGTCCCCCCTTTTGCTCCTCCCTCTTCCAGCCCCCCTTTTTCCCCCGCACATCTTCCGCTTTCATGGGTCTTCCCTCTGCATATTGTCCCCGACCGTGGAGTCCAAATTTGGTCCAAGTTTTTGGCGCTCCCTCTGTGCCCAGCTACAGTTTTAAGGTTTTTACCTTTTCCCTCGGCATAAAAAACCCAAAAGACCAAAAGGACAAGTGGAGAGGGTTAATCATTCCCGGCAACATCTAAAAACCCCCTTTTTTTCCGGGAATAAGACACTGGGGAATCTGTTACCAAAAAGGGCCCCAATTCTCCCTAAAAAATTTTTTAGACGGGGGTTTTGCTGGGGCCCCCCCCCTTCTTCATCGTCTACGGGGAAAATTCCGCACCCACCCCTGCCCATCTCGGTGCCCTCTGAAGTTTCCCCGGGGGAGGATCGGGTTTCCACGACCTAACGGGGTAATTGGATAGAACCCCTGGTTCCCCCACAAAAAGGGTTCCGCCTCATGAAAAGGCAAGCCCGACAAGCGGCCCAAAACCTTCCCCAGTTTTTTCCCCGGAGACAAGGAAATGGGGTTTTTTCAGCAAAGTAAATCCGCCTTAAGATCCCTAGCTATAAACTGGGAAAACCCCCGGGTTCCCCGGGGGCCCCTTCGAGGTCCTCAAGAGCCCTCAACCCAGTGTCCCTTTCAAGCCCTTTCCCCCCAAAAGATCGTAACCCGAACTCCTTTCCACGCCTTTCCCCTTAAAAACCAAATGGGGCCCCGAATCGCTTCTTTCCCCGGGAAACGCCCCCTCCTTTTCAGATGGGCCCCCAACAACTTTACCATAAAAAGGTCTTGGCTATGAAGACGATTTAAAAGGGGAACCATTTCCCCCATCGACTGGGAAGGGGGTTTGGGGGGGAAGAGGGTCCCCGGGGGCCAGAGGGAAAAATTCGGGACCAAAAATTTAATTCATAAGTTTTTTCAGGGCCCAAAAAAGGGGGGGGGCCAAAGGGGGGGGTATTGTCACGGATGGCCCCCCCGACCCATCCCCCGGGGCCCCCAGGCGCATCCTGCCCCGTTTTTTTAGCGGGGGGGAAACCCCCTGTCGGTCCCCGGCAAAGCTTATTTCCCTGGGGGGTTTTTCCCCCGTAAACTTACCCTATTTAAGCCTGCCCTCTTTCCCCGTTACCCTGCCGGATCTTTTTTGTGCCTTTACCGCCACTGGGAAAAACGTTTTCCTGAGTCTAGTTTTTGAATGCCATGTACCGTTCCTTCTTGCCTCCCCTCCCCTCGCCCCCTTTCCTTTTCCGCCTATCCGACCTTAATTTTTTTTCCCCCCATTTCGAGCCTTCCTTTACGATTCTGTACCAAACTATACCTTTGGGTGCCCCCGGGAAGCAAGTCAGTCCGGGGTAGCAACCTGGTAAACTCCCGCTACAGCAAGTTTCCTCCCGCTTTGCGGGGGGGCCCCCTGGTGAAAAAAACCCGGGGAACCCACTTTGATTTTCCGCTCCCCGGGAAGGCTTTTACCAACGCTTTCGGTGAACCCAAATGGATCCACTACTGGGGAAACCCTTTAAAAGCAAACAGGTAAATAGGCAGGTTTTTAGGTTTCCCCCCTTAAAGGGATAAGGCAGGGTTTTAGGTCTCCCAGCAGGGTTTTAAGGGGAAAATTTTAGGCCCCCAGCAGGAAAAGGTCTAATGGGCTAATTAAAAATAAAAAACTAACAGTACTCACCTTTTCCCCACTCCCTGAAGCTGTTGCTGCTCTCAGTTTTCTTGCACAGGCGGCATAATGTCATTCAGCAGCGTGATGACACTCTCACAATGCCTGTGCTGTGTACTCTGGTGAACCACAAGCCACCATCACCAAGATCCTAGGCTATTCGTGGGCAGGGTCATCTCTCCCCCTGTATCAGTTGTTTATCGTCACCATTGTACTTGATTGACATATGTTATATATTAAACCCCCCCCCCCTTGAATGTACAAACCCCCCTTGGGAAACAAAAAATCGCTTTTTAAAAAAAATAATAATAATAATTGAAATTGATGAAGTAGGAACAGGTACATTGAAACCAGAAAATTTTCATACCCTATATTAAAAAAAACACATATTCATGTTTTTTTTCCCCCCTAAACTAAAATGAAATCAGAATAACTTTTCCCGTTTTGGGCAATTTGGATTATCAAAAAATTAATTTTTTTTGCCCCAAAAGCCAGAATAATGGGGGAGAGAATTTTTTTAAAGGGATTTTTAAATTTCTTTCTGCAAAGTCAAAATTTACCTATACTAGGGGTTAAATATTTCTTTAACCCCTTAAACCCAAACCCCGGACGTATAGTAAAGTCCAGGGTCCCCCTAAGGGGCTATGCAGGGGAACGCTCCTTTACCCCCCCACACGGGTAATTGCAGCTAACAGCCGGCAGTTACAGCCGCCCACCCACGCTGTTTAACCCCTTAAACGCCACGGCAAAGATGGCCGCAGCGTCTAAATGAATGAAAAACGTTGCAGCGCACCGTTCTTCACTCCAATCGGAGTCCCCGCAGCGTAACTGCGTGGATCCGATGGCTGAACATGGCAGTGGGAAGCCTTGTGAAGGCCTCCGTCGCTGACATGTTTTGAACCGCCATCTTGGTACGCCCGAATGCATTAAGTATGCAATGCATTAGGCTGTATTAACGATCGCGCCCCATAGTGGTGAAGCGCCCTAGGGGGACTCAATGTTAAAGTAAAAAAAATAATTAAAGTTTTAAATGGAATCTGTTGACAATTTTTTTATTTACTTATTAAATCAAGCCCCTGATCCATATTCTTTTCCTCTCAGTCATTTTTATTTCCTGATTGTAGATTTTTCAATTCAGCCGTCTATATATGATTGTGGGGAAGACATTCTTGTTTGCACTGCTTAAACAGCAGTCAGAGAGATACTTTACAGCAGCTTCATGCACATAGGATTCTTAAGACAGATTCTGTCCCATAGACTTGTATAGGAGATTTTTCACTGTGAAGGGGGGGGGGGGACTGTGACCATCTCCTCTTGTGCTGGTTGATTCTGTGTTATCTGTACACAATGGTGTCTCCTTTCAGTTTGAACCTGCTTTTACTGATAATGAGCACACTGCTGAAAAGCTCTCTAAACAGATCAGGAAGTGTCAGACGATTATTAGGCTTAGTGGCCAAAGTGAAAACTGCAGGACTTAGGAATTATTAAAAAATTACTGAAAGTGATATGGAAAATTAAAAAAAAATAACCAAAAATTCCTAAAAAATGTGTTTAACATAAAAAAATGAGTTTAACAATAAGTCATTTTTTGATGACACATTTCCTTTAAAGTGTAAAAAAAAAGTATTAAAAGGTCAAATCACCCCCCTTTCACCATTTTACAAATAAAAACAATAACATAATAAAAAAGTTACATATATTTGGTATTGCCGCATTCGAAATAGTCCAATATATAAAGAAAAAACATCATTTATCCCGTACGCTGAACACCGTAGAAGAGTAAAAAATCCAAATGCCAAAATTGCGGGTTCTTGGTCATTTCACGTCCCATAAAAATTGGAATAAAAGTGACAAAAAAAAGTTGCATATGTTCCAAACTGCTAGCAATAAAAAGTACACTTCTGCCTGCAAAAAATGCACCCTCACTGACATCTGTAGGAGTTAATACAAAAAGGTTATTAGTCGCAGAAAATGGCGCCGTGGCGCAAATTACAAAAATAGAAAATGTTGGGAATTTTTAACGGTACCAAAACATAACAGAAACCCTACATGTTTGATATTGGCGGATGCGTATCTACCTGTAGAATACAGATAACATATATATATTTACCGAAGATTAAATGCTGTAAAAGCAAAACACCCGCAAACCTGGTGCAAGTAAGTTTTTTTCACAATTTGTCACACTTGGAATTTTTTGGCGGTTTTCCATTATATTCTATAGTACAGTGAATAATACTATTAGAAAGTACATCTTCTCCAGCAAAATAAAAGCCCTCATAGGTCTATGTAGGTGGAAAAATAAAAAAGTTATGGAAAAATGAACAAAAAAAAACACCGCAAGGTCCTTAAAGGGTTAAAGAATTTGGGACAGCCCATATGATGATATCATGTCTTTGAAACCTTCTGATAGGTTTATTGTGTTCTTGGTTGTATTTGTACAGGGATTCAATTTGGGACATCAAACTTTTCTATTTTTTTAACCCCTTAAGTACCTTGCGTTTTTTTTGTTGTTGACACGTTCGTTTTTTCCTCCTTACCTTCCCAGAGCCATAACTTTTTTATTTTTCCACCTACATAGACCTTGGAGGGCCTTTATTTTGCGGGACAAGATTTACTTTCTAATGGTGTTAATCACTGTACTATAGAATATACTGGGAAATGGAAAAAAAATTCCAAGTGGGACAAATTGTGAAAATAAAACATACTTTCGCCATGTTTGCGGGCGTTTTGCTTTTACGGCGTTCAATCTTCGGTAAATATAATGAGTTTTCTATATTCTACAGGTTGATACGCATCTGGCAATACCAAACATGTAGGGTTTCCATTATGTTTTGGTACTGTAAAAAAATTCCAAACATTTTAATTTTATTAAATTTGCGCCGCGGCGCCATTTTGTGCGACTAACAACTTTTTTTATACTAACACCTACGGACGGCAGTGAGGGGGCATTTTTTGGGGGCTGAAGAGTACTGTTTATTGCTAGCAGTTTGGAATGCATGCAACTTTTTTTTATCACTTTTATTCCAATTTTTAAGCGACGTGAAATGACCCAAAACCGCAATTTAGCCGTTTGGATTTTTTTTTCTTCTACGGTGTTCAGCATACAGGATAAATGATGTTATATTTTCATAGATCAGACTTTTTTGGACGTGCCAATACCAAATATATGTAACTTTTTTATTATTTTATTGTTTTTATTTGTAAAATGGCGAGGGGGGGGTGATTTGAACTATTAATACTTTTTTTTTACACTTTAAAATTTATTTATTTATTTTTTTCATTTAGACGCCGTGGCCATCTTTGCCGCGGCATCTAAAGGGTTAAACAACGTATTCATATGTCCAGGGTCATTAAGAGGTTAAGCTTGGAATCATCTGATTTTGTTTGTGTGAGTTTCTTCCTTTTTTCTTTTCAAATTACAACTTACTGAATTCAACATTTATATGCAACAAGAAAAAACACAAAAACACAAAAAACAAATACCGTAAGTGCCAGAATAAATACATCTTAATCATCATAACACAACTTGCTCTGCATTTTCAACCTGAATTCATTGAACAAATCAAAAGAAAAAAGGTGATTAAATCCTCTAGTGTGATTTCCTAAATAGTCTAATCCTAATTATATGTTAAAAACAAGATTAAAAGAACCAAGATTTTTAACACCTATTTATACATGTAATAATTTTTTTCATTATATCACTAAACATGTCATTTTTTAAGTGTTTAAGAAGAATAGTACAGTAGTTAAATCCTCGTTCTATAAAATGAACTAATCAAACAATTAATAGTAAGTTTTTAAACTGGCCTTTTATCATCAATTTGTCACTTCTAGTGAGTGAAATGTAATCTTGTCCATAAGTGCTTTCTAGCAATGGCCATTTCCTTTTGTGTCAAAGGAAATGCATTTTAGACGCGAAATCCGTTCCGGAATTACATTGCAAATACGTGCCACACTTTGAGACACGTATTTGCAATGTTATTCCGGAACGGATTTCGTGTCGGAAATACATTACAAAGAAGAATAAAATGGATTTGACATTGAAATGAATTACTTAATAAACAGACATATCCAAGTGCTGGTACAATTAAATCAATGTATTAATACATTTTTTACAATAACATTAATGACAATATATATATTAGCTTCAAAGAAACAATATCCACTACAAAATGAATTCCAAAGTCTGTGAAAATGATACTATTTTAACATCAAATAAGCCAATGCAGATGTTGGCCAGATGTTTTTATTTTATTTTATTTTTTTTAAATGTATTTGTTCTTCTTTACCTTGTATTCTATTTAGTATCTACAGCAAGAGCCAGCACAGCACCGGTGTTGCTGGGACCTGTGGTCCTTCAAGCAGGATTTCTATGTTCCCTGGGCTTCGTTCTAGACGTATTTACATCCGTATTTACGTCCGGAATTACATCCGGATTTCCATAGGAATCCATTGTAAGCTAATAGTTCATTATTTTAGGCACATTTGGTGATGTTTTTACGGACGTAAATACGGATGTAAATACGTCTAGAACGAAGCCCAGGGAACATAGAAATCCTGCTTGGAGGACCACAGGTCCCAGCAACACCGGTGCTGTGCTGGCTCTTGCTGTAGATACTAAATAGAATACAAGGTAAAAGAAGAACAAATACATTTAAAAAAACAAACAAAAAAAAAACAATAAAAACATCTGGCCAACATCTGCATTGGCTTATTTGATGTTAAATTAGTGGCATTCTCTCCCTTTTTTAAGATCTTTTCAAGGTGATATTTCTTTCTTTGTAGATCTTATATATATTTGCTTTCATTTTAATACATCAAATTTTAACATACATTGAAATAGATTTTATACCACGTTGATATTTATCTTTATTCATTCATTCATTGGAAAGAAAACTATTTCTCCTATTCACTAACAAGCTTTTTCATGCATTTCCAGCCTGTCTCGATTCGTACGAGATGTTAGGCGCAGTCCTTCTGCGCCTATGTTTCGCACTGCGTCTAACACACTGGCAAGGCGCAGGGAACTTTACACCGCATGTATTGAGCGCACCTTGGGCGCCGACATAAATGAGGCGCAGCTTTCACTAAAAATCCAGAGAAAACGGGCGATCTTCATACATGTCGCCCATACTGTATATGTAAATGTAAGTGGAGAGTTAGCCAAAATGGCTGTTGGTTTAAACAGGTTTCTAGCATATACAAATTGATATAATCTAAGGATCTGCATTGCTAAATAGAAACACTGTTTGCATAAAAACAATGCAGAAAAGATAAGTATCTGTTACTTGTGTATATTCCCTCTATATATCAAAAAGGATCTATTAGAAGCCTATACAGACTTGCAGACTAAATGGCATTTGAAATTTGACTTCTTTGTGTGTAGACATAGATATAGATCGGCCTTATCAAATTCAGTTATAGACTGGCAGTTTTTCAGTCAAACAAGTTATATTTACAAAATTGTCTACGGATGACAGAAGAGACAGTATGTCCGTCTCCGGATTGTTTTATGTATACATTTGGGGGGAGACAAAGATGATTTAGCAGATCCCAAGATAGATATTAGTTTTTGCCTATGCAACCTTTTGGGTTGAAGAATGATATAAATACCCAGAGCTGGATAGCTGAAGGGGGAGAGCTGCTGAGGAAACTGAGGTCCAAGCTCCTGAGAGTAAGGAAGTCCATTAGAAGGGCTTGTGTAGTAAACCAGGAGGACCTTAGTTCAGATTCTGGTAGATATTTTTGCATAACTCTCCATTTTAGGTATTATTGTTTCGTTCAGGAGTTATTGTATTGTTTGCTTTTTCTCTTTTGTTGTTGTGTTGCTTCACAGGGTGTTATTATATAGGTGTTGTCATACTATAGTGTGATATATTCTTTCCTTGTTACTGATTTTATCCTTATTGTTTTTGTGACCATTTTTGTTGTGTATTATTTTTAATGTATTTTTACGCCATTTCATTCTGGATAAAATATAATCTTTTCTTATACATTTGTCGTTGATATCTCTTTCTTCGCTGACCGTCCCCTGAGAATCTAGGCGGGAATATTGTTATTGTTCAATATTAATATTCTTGAATATTAATACTGTTAATAATAATTAATATTTCTTAAACCAGGAAGAAGCCATTACTCCAAAAGAAACATATAAATGCTTGATTAATTTTTGCAAATGCACACAGGAACAAAGACCTACATTTTTGGAGACATATCCTGTGGTCTGACAAAACTAAAATTGAGCTGTTTGGCCATAAATACCATTGTTATGTTTGGAGGAAAAAGCTTAGAAGCCTAAGGGGCTGTTCACACGGCTTATTCTGAGACTGATTCCAGCCGTACTGTGTGCCGGATTTGCACTGCAGTACGGCTGGAATCCGTCCCAGTCATTACGGTAATCCACAGTTCTCATAGAGAATTATGAATTCCGTCTCTCTCTCGAATATGTCGAGAGGGGAGAAAGTGACATACACATTATTTACGGCGTGTACGCGCCGTGAATAATGAGTGTCTATGGGGCCGGCAAGCTGCCGGCCCCCCGCCCCCGCTACACGGCTGCCGGCGTAATTGCAAGGCGAAATCCGGCCCTGCAATTACGTCGGCAATAAGCCGTGTGAACAGTGCCTAAGAACACCATCCCAACTGTGAAACACAGAGGTGGCAACATCATATTGTGGGGTTGTTTTGCTGCAGGAGGGACTGGTGTACTTCACAAAATAGATAGCATCATGAGGAAAGAAGATTATGTGGCAATACTGAAGCAACATCTCAGGACATCAGCCAGGAAGTTAAAGCTTGGGCGGAAATGGGTCTTCCAAATGGACAATGACCCGCAGTCTACTGCCAAACTGGCTACAAAGTGGCTTAAAGGGAATGTGTCATCAAAAATAACTCATTGTTTATTTCACTTTAATTTATTTTTATGTTAAACACATATTTTAGGAGCTTTTGGTTGTTTTTTTTTTTATTTTTCATATCAGTTTCAATATTTTTTAATAATTCTTAAGTCTTGCAGTTTTCACTTTGGCCACTAGGCCTTGTTTGCACTGCTTTAACCCCTTACCGCTGGAGCCAGTTTTGGCCTCTCTGACAGAGCCAAATTTTTTAAATCTGGCATGTGTCACTTTATGTGAGAATAACTTTTTCACACTTTAACCTATCCATGTGATTCAGATAATGTTCTCTCGTGACACATTGTGCCTTAAGATAGTAAGAAATGTTGGTCCAAAAAGTCCTTGTTTATTTGTGAAAATATCAAAGTATCGTGAAAAATTTGAAAACTTTACCATTTTCAAACTTCAAAAATTTCGGCATGTAAAACAGATAGTTATTCCACTCAAAATAGCTTATAACTAGCATCTACCATATGACTACTGTAGATTGGCATCATTTTTTTAAATGTCTTTTGTTTACGACATTAGGGAGCTTAGAAATGTAGTAGTAATTTTCAAATTTTTCAAGAAAAATTAGCAATATGCATTTTTTTAGGGACCATTCCAGTTCTAATGTGATTTTGATTGGCCTGTATGTTGGATACCCCTATAAATTACTTCATCTAAGAAACTACACCCCTTACAGTATTCAAAACAGCATTTAGGAAGTTTATTAACCCATTAGGTGTTTTACAGGAATAAAAGCGAAGTAGAAGTGAAATTTCAAAATTGTTATCCTTTATTCACAAGAACACGGTAGATATGATCAGGGAAATGCAATTTAATATTGATTCCCCAGATTCTGCTGTTTTCAAACATGTTATATGTGCAACGTGTTGGGTTGGCCTTATTCCGGTCACATCTGGAAGAGAAGCTGGTGGAAAATCTGCAAATGGCTGCACTGTATAGCATGTAGTCTCGCTAAATGAGAGTTGAAGAGCTTGGCCAATCTGGGCCAAAAGTCACATGTATATTTGGATTTACAACATGCCAATGTACATTCACATCCATACGCTTAGACTAATTGGATTAATACATGTACTTAAAATTGAAAGGGATTTTTTTTTTTTACCTAAACATAGATAACTGTACACTTGCATCAGAGTCATTAATCTATGTGCTGGTTAAAAAAATATCTACACCACCCAGTGTTAAGCACACGTGCTAATAGTATGGGTGCAGAATCTGCATGCTGGGACATTTAGTTATTAGAAACTGTCTGAGGTAACTGCTATGCAACTACAAGTTCCATGTCACACTAGATATCCCGACGCATCCTGCCTCAGAAAGACAAGGCCATCTGTCCCGAGCACTCAGAGGCAGTGACTGTGCAGTCTTAGTGGAGCACCAGCGCTCTCCTCTGCTAATCTGCCTGATAAGCCTAAGGCCTTTAGACCTTAAAGGGGTTTTGCCACGATGTAATGTTGACGTGGGATCCTCCAAAATGGGTATTTAATCACTTTTCTAAATATATGTGATTAAAAAAATTGCAGCCTGAGAGAGCTACAGGCTGCCTTACCTGCCCTTAGTTACTTAAACGTTTGCATTAGATACGACCAGGCAGAGCACACTTCTTATCTGATGAGAGGGAGCGTGAAGAAGCTTTCAAGGGACTGGGGAAAAATATGTTGTCTTTTGTATACAGAATCCACTAGTTGTAGTGTGATTATCTGAGTAGATCCCTGCTTTATCTGATGATAGGGAACATGAAGGAGCTTTCAAGAGGCTGTGGAGAAAGGTGTTGTCTTTTGTATACAGAATCCACTAGTTGTAGTGTGATTATTTGAGTGGGAAAAATTGCACCCCGATCCCCTTATTTCATGGCTTTGTTTCTCTGGCAATTTTCTCTTTTCTCCCCCCCAATCTTTTCTTGTTTTCCATTTTCTTCTTTGCAGATAAACACTCCCCGGAAAAAAACCCCTTTTAAACCCTACGAGGCAAACGGGCCCCCATGTTGATGTGGGAGGCATCATATCATCGCGCCACCCCCCCCCCCCGGTTTAAAAGCTGGCCCGCCCTTTTCATGTCGGGGGTCCGGGGGGAAAGGGGACGTTAAATTATTTTTTTTCTTTTTTTTTTAAATAATTTGGGGCCCACCTTACCTAACTACAAAACTTTTGTGGGGCCCCCAACATTTTAGGCAAACCTACCTAGTGGGGGTACCCATACCCCATCTCCTACCTATTTTGGGGGGCCCCCTAACCTATCTACCTACCTATGTGAGGCCTACCTATAGGTTAACTACCTATCTATGTGGGGCCCACCTATAGCCTATCTATTTGGAGTCCCCCTATAACCTACCTACCTACTTATGTGGAGCCCACCTATAGCCTATCTACCTGCCTATGTGGGACCCACCTATAGCTTATCTACCTATCGATCTACCTATTGGGGCCCACCCACAGGTTATTTACCTACTTATGTGGGACCCACCTATAGCCAAAACTAAACCCACCTATGTGGGGCCCCACCCATTAAACCCCTTTTTCCCCACTTATGTGGGGGCCCCCCCAAAAGCCTATCCCACCCCACCCATTGGGGCCCCCGACCTTTTAAACCCATATACCTACTTATGGGGCCCACCTATAGCCTATCAAACTTTTCCTATGAGGGGGGCCCCCCTTTTAGCCCATCTACCCCGCCTAAGTGGGGGGGAACCAAACCTATTACCTTTTGGAATTTTACCTATAGCATATCCCAAACCCAACCCATATGGGGGCCCCCCTAACCTAATTAAAACCTGCCCATGAGGGCCCACCTATAGCTTTTTCTTCTACAGAAAATACCTAAATTTTGGCCCCCCCCATACCCCATCTACCTAACATGGGGACCCACCTAAAGCCTAAACTTTCCCGCCTATGTGGGGGGCCCACCTAAAACCCTTTTATACCCCTTATGTGGGGGCCCCCCCAAAGGGCCATATCACACCTATGGGGGCCCACCTATAAGCCCATCCCACCTACCTATGTGGGGGGGCCCCCTATACCCCATCTACCTATGTGGGGGCCCCCATAACATAAACTTCCCTTTCCTATAAGGGGCCCACCAAGCCCATAAACCTACCTATGTGGGGGGCCCCCCAAAGGGTATCTACCTTGGCCCCATTGGGGGGCCCCCCATAGGGTTATCCCATCCCATCTATCTATCGAAACCCCCTTTAAAATTTGGGGCCCCCCCATAGGGTTTTAAAAACCCACCTTTTGTGGGACCCCCCTATACCTATCTTAAACCCACCAAAATTTGGGGGCCCTCCAAAAGCCTAAAACCACCCGCCTATGTTGGGGGTGAAATATAGCCTACCCACCTTTATGGGGCCCAGCTATAGCCTTTTCTATCACCTATGTGGGGGCCCCCCTATAGCCTGCAAAAATGCCTATGTGGGACCCACCATTGCCTACCTACCTACCTAAAACCCATGTGGGGGCCCCCCATAGCCCCATCTACCTACCAAAGTGGGGCTGTACCTTAGCCCAACTACCTGCCTTGTGGGGCCCCGGGTCTATGCCTCCCCCCCTATATGGGGCCCCTAAAAAGCCTGTCTATCTACCTATGTGGGGCCCACCTATAGCCTATCTACCTGCCTATGTGGGGCCCACCTATAGCTTATCTATCTATCGACCTACCTATTAGGGGCCCACCCCTACCATAAACCTTTCCTATGTGGGGGGCCCCCCTAAGCCTATCTAAACCTTTCCTTTTTGGGGCCCCTCCATTTCCCAACTTTCCCGCCCATGTGGGGGGGACCATAGCCCCACCTACCTTTTATGGGACCCACCTATAGCCTGCCCATTACCAAAGTGGGGACCACCTATAGCCTTGCTACAATTTCCCCCATGTGGGAACCCAAACCAAAAACCTACCACCCCTCCCAAAAAGTGGGGCCCACCTTTTAGACCATCACCTACCTTTTGTGGGGGGCCCTTTTCCCATACCTAAAATCCCTGCCCATGTGGGGGTGGGCCAGAAACCTTTCCTACCTATATGGGGGGGCCCCCCTTAAACCCCGGCTACTACCTAAAGTGGGGGGCCCCCTATAGCCAACTACCTGCCCATGTGGGGGCCCCCTTAAAAGTCTAATTTTTCCAACCCAATTTTGGGGGCCCCCCTACTCCCTATCTACCTACCATGTGGGGCCCTCCTTAAAAAAACCTAAAATACCTGCCTATTTGGGGCTGACCTAGAAACCCCAAATTAAACCCATATGGGGCCCACCCCTTTGCTTGGGCGCCTTTCCTACCTATTGGGGGTCTAACTATAGCCTTTTCTACCTACCTTTTGGGGGGGCACCAACCCATACATAATCTTACCTAGCTAGCTGAGGCCCACCTACAGCAAACCTACTTACCTATGTGGAGCCTTTCTATAGCTTATCTACCTACCTGCCTATGTGGGACCCTCCTATAGCCTACCTATGTTCCTGGGGCCCACCTACAGCCTACCTGTGCCCCACCTACTGCAAAAAATAAAATATATATATACAAAACTCGCCTACTAAAGGCAATAGTTGTACATAATCTCCAGTCGTTTGTCCATCTGTTCCTCCCCACCTCTCTAGAAGACTGTGCTTCTAAGCTATGGTCTGTACCTGCTCTCTGGACCGGACAAAAGAACAAAAGGGAACGACTCATCAAAGAAATGTCACCTGCGAGTCACAAGATGTCACTGAGCTGTAATCACTTATGTCTTCAGAGCCTGTGTACACTGATATACACTACTACTATATGTGTGTTAACAATACTGGTGTGTATGGTCTGGAGTACCAATGTGCAGGCGGGCGATGACACAAACACAAGGAGCACTGAGTCGTGATCTGGAACACAGGAGAAGCACGGATCCAAGTAGGAGTACAGGAGACGGAACAGCGGGTAAGTCAGTCACACGAGGTCTTTGAGCAAAGGGTAGGACTGCGAGGAAAGGAACAAACTGGAAGGTGACGTAGATTCCAAGCGAGAGTACGTACAGCTAAGCAGAGCTAGGACACAATACTCAAGCAGGATAACGAGCTTTTGAGTAATTTAAATAGACCTGGGAAGACAAGAAACAGAACAAGATGAAACCTCTGAGACAATATCCTCCATCTTGACTGAGGGCAAACATAAGGCAAACACAGTAGCAATTCACGGTATAGCAAGGAGCTTCCTGACATTAACTCCCACCTCAAGAGCGCCTCTTGGGACATCCCTGACTCTCTTTCCGATGTCTTTGAGATGAAAATATCGGTCCTCTATTCACTCGAGGAGCATAGTGTAGTTTGCCTCACGAGTGTTCCACACGAATTTATCTTCGGCCACAAACCTGCCACTTAATGCCAGCTATTGCTCTGGTTACCTGAAAAATTCTCGCGAGTCCAGGGATTAGCTTCCACAACCAAACTGTTCGTTATCCCATCCGATCTCCACATGCATCAGGAGGAGGAGAATCACGACCTGGAAGGGGTTGGACACGCAGGCTTTAGAAGATATAAATGAATTACAGGTGGATCTTCATAGATGGTGGAGTTTGAGACCGTACAAGTCTGGACTGATTATCTTGATGATCGTCTATGGCCCGACAAAACTTCTGTCCCGGTTTTGTGAAGCACTCTTAGTTTTAAATTTCTGTAGACAGCCATACCTTATCCCCCACTTTCAAAGTTGTGCTGGTCTTCGACTTTATCAGCCATCTTTTTGAATTTTTTCTTTGAGCCCTCTCTATGTTTCCTTCAATGAGTTGCAAATTTTGCTGTATGTAGAGAATCCTTTCGCGCAGCTGAGAATATGCGAACAGCAGGGATGCATCTAGGGAAGTATGTTGGATGGAATCCCCAAATTTGCAAAAAAGAGCTTTGGTTTGTGGAGGCTTGATTTTGGGATTGTTGTACGAAAATTCAGCCACAGGAAGTAGAATCAACCCAGTCATCCTGTAGGTGTACAATATAGCGAGCACTAGTACTGTTCCAGGATCTTATTTTGCGTTCAGTCTTCCATTAATTTGGGGTGAAAGTGCGGTTATAGATTAATATCAATGTCCAGTAGCTGACAAAAAACTCAGCCAAAATTTGGATGTTAACAGCACCCACACATCCGAGATCTCTTCATCAGGATCTCCATCATTGCGGAAACCATTCCTAATTATAGGTCAGCATGGTCCTTGCTAAGGGAGTATGACCGTTACAGGATGAAATGTGCGTCCTTGGTGAGACCGTCAACACTACAGAATGCGTATTTTTCCCTTTAGAGGTGGCAGGTCTACCGATAAAGTCATGAAATGGAACCCCAGGGACGAGAGGGACTGGCAAAGGCTGTAACAAACCCTGGGATGAAACGTGATGTATGCATCGGGCCAAACGTCACAGAAGTCACATACTTCCTTAACTTCCTGTTAATAATGGGGCGCGCGCAAAGAAGCGGGATAGAAATTCTGTGTCTGTTTGCACTCCTTTGTGCCCAGCAATCTTCTAGAATCGATGGCTATCACAGGATCTCATCTTACTCTTTCGGTATACGATAGCTGCCTGCCCGTGGCCCACATCTTGTTCCTTTAAGGACTAAATGCACATCATCAGGGTGGTTGTGAGACTACAAGGAGTCGTGCCCAAGCCTCTCATATTTCGTCAAGCAAGATCGAGAGAGCAGAGCGTCGAGAACCTCCCACAACATAACTCAAACTATTGTTTTTGGAGCTACTAAGTAATAGTGAAAATCATTGAGAACATCTTGCGATAGCGCATTCCGCCTTGCCATACATCCGGGCCTGTATGAAAGGACAAAATTAAATTGAATGAGAAAAACACTCCAACGAGCTTGGCGAGGAGATAGACATTTGGCTATCTCACGAATTTCCAAATTCTACGGTTAGTCATAAGTAACGATTGATTTTGCTGTGAGTTCCCTGAAGAAGGTGTCTCCATACCTTAAAGGCTGAGCGACCAAGCGCTATAATTTCTATTATTCCCCACATCATAATTCTTCTCAGCAGATGATAAACGTCGGTAAAAACCGCACAAGATGATGAATAAACTCTTGTCTCCTGTGCTCTTAATAGAATATCCCCAAAACACAAGTCTTAAGCATCCCACTTCCACAATGAAGGCACATTCTGGTCAGAATGAAATGACTAACAGGGCTGAAAGTGAACTGCTTTTAGGAAGGAGAAGACTCTTGTCTGGAGCGAAACCAACAAAATCATGTCTGTATGTTACTTAGTCAACGTAATAGGGGAGAAATTATTTCTGAGAAAATCTTATGGAAGCGTCTATAGTAGTTGGCAAATACCTATGAAACTCTGAACAACTCTCTTATTTTCTGGAGTAGCCAGTCCTATCTATTGCTTTAATCTTACTAGAGTCCACTGTAGACCATGAGGCGAAATAAACATAGCCAAAGAATTGTGATCTCATCTGATGGAATTCACATTTTTCAATCTTGAGTGTAAGATGGTTTCTCTCAGACGTTCTAGAACAAGTTTTCACATGTCCTCGGTGTTCTTCCATTGAGGTTGAGAAAATCAAATATCTCCAGGGTTCGATGACTATGTGACCTGTCCAGGATCTATCTAAAGAATGTCATTGACGAGATGTTGGAAGGTGGCTGGAGCAGTATGCAAGGCGAAAAAGCGCATAACCCACATATTGCACAAATGCCGTTAACTGACCTAAAAGCTGTTGTCCATAATCCCCGATTCTGATACGAAACTAAGTTATAGGCGCCTCGTAGGTCTAACTTGAAAAATCTATGCATGTTGTACTCTTTCCCAGAAGCTCCGGGAGCAGTGTTAAAGTATAGGACGTTCCTTATGGTAAACTTGTATTAATTCTCTCTAATCAATACTAAGTCTCAAAACCATCTTTCTTTTTAACAAAGACTTATGGAAGCCCCGATGGTGAGGAAATGGGCGGATTAACCCCTTAGCCAGATTTTTCTTCAATGTAAATCCTAAGGCCTTTTAATTCGGACCCTGCCAAAGATAGATGTTGTCCAAAAGGTATTGTGCACCCTAAGCAATTCTCATGGGCAATCATAGGGGCGTTGGTGGAAATCTTGTCTGCATTCTGTTTTGCTGCTAAACTCATCCGCAAATTCATGTATACTAAGCGGTAGCTCTATTAGACACATCCTTGTCTTGAACTGTCCCTTCTCAGGAGCCTTGTTCAAATGAGCAGTTGATCGCCATCGATCCGCAACTGGAGAAGCTTATCCTGCGCGAGATGTTTCCCATTTAATCACTGATTCTGTGCTTAAACCAGGGAGAACCAGGGATTCGGGGAAAAGTGTGAAGAGATAATAGAAAAACGACCGTACTTCATGTGTGGAGAAGATATCTCTATAATGACCTTCAAAGTTGGTTCGGTCTTTGAACCACTGCCCAGAATCTGCAGTGGAGATCCATCTACGGTCTCCATTACCATGGGCGAGGAGTCCGTTTTCTGGATCTTAACCCCATTTTCGAGCAAAGACATGTCCATAAAATTACCACTTGCACCAGAAGTCCACCATAGCCAGGTGGATAGCCACTCGGGAGTTACCAGAATTTAAAGGAAGGAAGGCAATGAGAGTCTTTGTTCTCTTGCTTAATATGCGTGCCGATATGATCAATGGAATGGACAACTGCTTTCTCGATAATTCTGGATCTCTGAAGAGCACTGTATTCGCAACTGAAGCAGTCCAGGATCCAAATGATGCTAGGCCGGGGCACCAACTTCTCCTTGTACGGCTAGGGCAGGTGATAAGGACAGTGGTCAGACTTCCCTCAGTAGAACATAAACTCTCCGAAGCGAATGCTCTCTTCTGTCAACGCGCCTCATCGTCTTAATATAGAATCTACTTGCATAGCGTTCACTCCTGTATTCTCTCGAGTTCATCCCAGGGTTCCTTGTAAAGGAGACGGGAATAGAAACAGACTGAGGCCTCGTTGGTATCATAGTTTCAAAGTACCCAATTTTCTTGTCGTCCGAGTTCAGACAGCCGGTATCAATTCGGATGCAGTGATTTAATGTAGCATCCAAACATAAGGGGCTTCTGCATGGCCAGTATCGTCTTTAATGAGCCTGCATATCCTTTCCTAAAAAAAGACATCTTTGCTGCATCATTTCCAATGTGGAGCGATTGCCCACCTCGTGAACTCCATTGCATACTCGGCCACGGGCGATTGCCCTACGCAATCTAGATTGCGGCTTCCCCTGTAACACTCTAACAATTGGGATCGTTATACGATTTGAACTCATGGCGTCATGAAGTCCTCCAGTGATTCCAAACGGGCGTCTTGGGTCTCAGATCAAGGCTAGCCCAGCAATGCTATTATGTGTCAAAAGCATAATGATGCATAACACCTTAGACCTATCCGTCGAAACTGTTGATTGGATTTGTCAAAATAAAATCTGCATATGTTAAGAGAACCCCCGGAATTTGTCACGTACCCCGCCAAATCTTAAATTAGGAGCGAACTTAGGGCTCACTACCGGGAACCAGATGGTGGGTGGTCCGGACGCTTGATTTTCCAAGTGAGTATCCGTCGGATAATGATCTCACGGTTCCATGCTAGGTCTTGAGAGGTTTTGTCCATAAGACTTGATGCTGTTGGAGTCTGGCCTACAAAAGCGTCATATTTCATCCTCAATGCCTAGCAGCTCAGAGCGCCGATCTAATCACCACAGTAGTGTGAAAGTTTCTTTGAGATGTCGCGACAAGCTTCCCTGAGCTTCCTCGCCCCCGTCGACCGTAGAATCCCATGTGCTGGGCCTTGCACGTGATCCTCCTAGTAGCGCTAGCACTCTGGTTGTATGGTCTGAGTCCAATGGCAGGCTAAGTACACAAACACAAGGAGGGCACTGGAGTCTTAGATCTGAACAGCCGGAGAAGGCAAGGATCCAAGGTTGATGAGTAGCAGCGAGACTGACAGAGCGTTAAGCAGGTCACTCGAGGTTTGCAGGGTGGACTGCGATAGAGAACAAAACTGGAAGATGAGTTACCAGAGCGAGAGGCTAGAAGCTAAGCAGAGCTAGGCGACACAATTACATCCAAGCAGAAGTATAACAGAGCTTGTGATTTATATAAGGACACTGAGATGGACGAAACAGGAAACTAGATGGCAACCACTAGAGACACGTCCACACATCCTGACTGAGGCAAACAAAAGGGCAAACACAGTTGCAGTACCATCGGTATAAGCAGAACGCTTCTGACATGGTGACTGTAGCTTTGAGGTAATAAGCAAGGCCTGTCGCACCTCAGGAAGTACCACATATGGTCACTTGCATATTGTAATATTCCATCCCTGCAGATGCCTGTGTAAAACTGGAATGATACTACAACTATAAGGTTAACTAAATTGGCGGCTAATATTAGCGGATCATTGTAACTGATATTGTTCAGTAATAATAAAGTGAATATTATTCAGTCACTCGAGTGGTGGGTATTTTGTGGTCTGTGATTCCTCGTGACACGGGAGGAATGGGAGGGGGGGGGGCGGACATGCCTGCCGCCCACTAAGTTTTCAATACACGCGGCGCGTATTAGCCGCAAGTAATTGACAAGTCACTTATCATCTCTCCCGCGCGACAATACGATCATTTTGTATGAGCGGGGAGAGGAGGCGTAATCCATAGTTCCGTAATTTCGGCGCGCATCTCGCTCGTATTAGAGCGCAAATATGACGCGAAATGCGCGCAATTACCCGTGTAAAAAAAAAAAAACAAATACCCTTAGATGTTCATGATTTTTTTTGACAAACAAAACCTTAACAAAAACAGCATTTTTAAATGCTTTTTTTTAGTTTTTTTGTGGCTGTTTTCTAAACAATGTGTATTGTTACATGACTTATTTGATGCATGCTTATGTTGTGTGTTTTTCCTATCAAAAATGATGTGATCCATCACATGACTTTTAGTGTGGAAAAGCGGTACAAAAAATGCATCAAAGCAACACAGATATAACCTGTGGGACACTCAGTCTTTCAGGAGATTTAGAAAATAGTAGTCCTCTTATTTGTATCACGGAATCCAATATCCGAAGCTGTCCATCTCCAACCCGATACGTTTCATAACGTAAAACTAGTAATAGTGAAATCACACTGCTATTTATTAGATACGGGCTTGGGTCCGTTTACGGTCTGACAGACGGATCTACACACGCATCTAAAAACATATGTTCACACTCAACAGGCCGTGTGATCATACCCTAAGTGCTATGGGAACTCTCTTATGTTACACTGCGGATTATTACGTCCTCATCACGTATAGATCTCCTCTCCACAAAAACTTCCTATACTACTGCTACCCTGAGTGCTGTCCCTGTCCTATAACTATATCAACTGTTCTTCTGATACATCATAGCATGACAAATTTGGCATTATACGCTTTCGTTTAAGCGTGAAAGAAAAACCCACAATAGTAACTAAAAACTGACAAAAGTATTAACCGTCCTAATTGCTGGGATAGGCTACTGTAGCCCTGAGCGACGCTAGCGCCCACCGATCACCCCCTCCGCCACCACCGAGTTAACATGACAGCTGTATCGCCTCAGGCAGGAAGTAGTAAAACCTCCATCTTTGTACCCCTAATGCGTTGTATTACACTGCATTAGGCTGTAAAAATGATCGAGCCCCCTAGTGGTGAAGTGCCCTAGTGGGACTCAAAGTTAAAGTTTAAAATAAATAAATAAATGTTTTAAAGTATAAAAAAAAAATGTAAAAGTTGAAATCACCCCTCTTTTGCAATTTTACAAATAAAAAAATAAAATAATGAAAAAGTTACAACTATTTGGTATCGCCGCATCTGAAAAAGTCCGATGTATTAAAGTCTAACATCATTTATCCTTTACTCTGAACACCATAGAAGAAAAAAATTCCAGATGCCAAAATTGCATTTTTTTTTAGGTCATTTCACGTCATAAAAATTGGAATAAAATTATAAATAAAAAAAGTTGCAATGTATTCCCAAGCTGTGTCCTAGCACTAAAAAGTACACCCTCACTCAATTCATAGTTTATAAAAAAAAGTTATTGGTCACAAAAATGCGCCGTAGGCACAATTTCGAAAAAGAGGAAATGTTTGGAATTTTTTTACGGTACCAAAATATAATGGAAACTAAAAGTTTGGTATTGCTGGATGCGTATCAACCTGTAAAATACAGATAACACATCATTTTTACCGAAGATTGAACGCCGTAAAACAAAACACCTCAAACCTGGTGCAATGTACGTTTTTTATTAAAAAAAATTTTATCATATTGCCAACTTACAATTTTTGTCAGGTATTCCATTATATACTATGGAAAATGATAAATCATTAGAAAGTACATCTTATTCGCAAATGCAATAAGGCCCCCATATTTGCTATGATAGAATGAAAAAATAAAAAAGTTATGACTCTGGGAAGGCAAGGAGGGAAAAACGAGCGTGACAAAAAATTTAAGTTACTGAAAACAACTGAACTAATGAAAATCAGACATTGCTTTGGAATTTTAGTTCAACGAAAAAAGATTTAACAATTAAACTAATGAGCCTAGCCTGGACAAAAATTATGGTATCCTTAACCTTTAAGGAAATCACTGTAAACAAATGATTTCTCAGCTCCAACTTTCTCAGGTTTGAAAGAAGCCTTCTTCCACAGATGTTCCATAGGATTTTGGGGAGTGTTGGGTTGTTTTTTTTTAACAACTGTAAATCAGTTTTCAATGGTATGCCATTTCAGAATAGTCCAATGATTTGTTCTTAGCCATTCTTCGATTTTTTTAGCTGTATGTTTGCGTCATTATCCTGTTGGAGCACTTACGACTGAGACCAAGCTTTCTGACACTGGGCAGCACATTTCATTCCAGAATGCCTTAAAGGGGTTGTCTCACTACAAGGATTGCTTTTTATATTAAAGATCTTGCAAAAACAAGTCACTTTGCAATATGTGTCCATTAACAGTGTCAAGTGTAAAATGGGACTGATTGCAGGCGTACTGTGCGCCGTATTTGCGCTGCAGTACGGCTCCAATCCGTCCCAGTAACTACGGTAATCCACAGTTCTCTTATCCCCGCTCGGCGAATCTGCCGGGGGGGAGAAAGTGTACCATGTCAATTATTTACGTCTGTACGCCCGTAGATAATGACAGCTATGGCCGCGAGCTTCCGGCCCCCACCCCTGCCCCGCTGCAGGCGTAATTGCGGGGCGAAATCCGTCCCCGCAATTACGCCGGCAATAAGCTGTGTGAATGAGGCCTTAAATCCCTCACCCAACCTCAAATATGCTGGAGAGGTCTCTATTGCACAATCTGTCTCAGACACACTACTAGGCCCCACCTCCTTCTGGGGTGACCAGGGATACGCTATGCAGCAACGGCTCACACTCGGTTCTCACTCAGTCTACACTTTGAGGACCTCATCTACCCCCACACAGACCACACCCCCCACAACACACACTGCTACCACCTTTCAAGGCACGAAATAAGAACAAAAAAAAATGAAGAGGAAAAAAAAAAGTTTGAAATGGACTCCACGCTACCAGGGTCATTGCCATCACAGTCACTTTAAACTCGTATGAGATATTCGGGGTTTTGTTTTAGGCAACAAGCAAACTTATAAAGTTGTAAAGCTTTAATATAAAGAGACTGAGGGACATGTCTAAAAAAAAAACTGCCTTCGTCTAAGAACTTTTCTTGTTCCCATACAACCAATCAGCATTCCACTTTCATTTCATATGAGAGCTCTGATAAATAAAGGGCGCTCTGATTGGTTGCTACGGGCAACAAGAAAAGTCTTTGACCAAGACAGTTTTCAGACATGTCCCCCACAGTGCTTAGTTACAAGAATAACAAAATAACAGACATACATAAAAACATGCACAACAGTATATAAACAAAAAGTATAAAACAATGAAAAAATAGACCTTCACCTCCTCTCGGCCAGTGGTTGGTACGGTCTTTGCCAACGCTATTGACCTTTGACCCTGAGGGCTGCTGTGCTGGCTGTTTAATGTTCTACATGCCTTCCAACAGGTCAATAGTTAATCCACCCTCAGTACTCACAGCTTCCGCCCATCTAACTCCTTGCAAGAACTATTAGCCCCACTATTTGTTGCACTCAGAGCCTGATTTTGTGCTGTGCATGCCTGACTTCCTGTATTGTTTCTCTGATCCTTTGTGTTCATGTTTTTGTTCCTGCCTGGAGCTGACCTCTGCCTGTTGGCTGTATTTTCTTTGCTTGCTATCCACTCCTGTATCCTGCTTGCTGTTCACCCATTTGTTTTTGTAACTTTGTTTTGCCCCTCACATCCTTCACGGCCCCAAGGATCCACCCCCATTTTTAAATTTTTCATTGACTGTTTGCAATTTCCTGTATTTTTTATTTATTTCATGCAATATAGTCCATTGCAGTAATGTTACAGTTTGGTCAGGATAAGGTTTTAGTGGGTCGCCCTTTTCAGGGCAGTTGCTCTGCTTAGACAGGGTAAACCAGGGAAATAGGGCAGTCAAGAGGCTCATTCTCTTTATAAGCCTCAAAATATAAGCAAGCCACCTCCATGTTTCACACTAGGTACTGTCACGTCAAGGGAGGTGCAGTGAGCCCTAACTGGAACCCAGCCCACTGTCCCTGCCTGCTTGATGTGCTGCCCTAGGCGGCAGACGGCAACTGGGCGACAGTCTCTGTGCTGCTAAAGTGCTGGGACCGTCAGAAGGAAGAATAGTCAGACAGTCCGGGTCAATATCAAATAGGAACGCCAAAGCCACAAATCAGAACCAGAGGAATAAACGTAAACAAGCTGAGATCAAAAGCCAAACGGAAGCGAAGCACAAAATCAGGAGACAAGCCGGGGTCAGGAGAACAAGCCGAGGTCAGGTACACAGATAAGCAAAACACAATAAACCGAACATGTACACAGGTACCAGGAATATCACAGGCGCAGCACCCAGCCTTCAGGGAGTTTAAATGGATTCCTGGATACCGCCCCCGCAGCTGATGGAGCGGCCTCCGGGTCCTCCCCATTGGCTGGTGGGAACTCGCCCCCTTTTCAGGAGTGGCGGGCCCCCCGTCACTCACAGAGTTGTCAGCCAGTTGTGTACAGGGTGGGTTTTTTCCCAATCAGCTGCTCAGCCTGCAGACCCCTTTAGAGCCTGGGGGCAAAAGCCCACCCCGCAGTCCCCCCCCTTTTTGGGGAGGGGCCCCCGGCCCCCCTTTCCTGGGTTTGGGGTTTGTCTGGGTGGGACTCAGGGGGAATTCCCTTCCCAAGGGCTTTCAGCTTGGATAGGTTTCGCCGAAAACCATGATTCTCCTCGGGCCCCAAAACCCCTTTCCCAAAAGGGGAAACCTTGGGCCTTTCCCGGGGAATCTAAACTACGGGACGATTCTTTTTTCAAAATCCCCTTATGCAAACTGGAGAAGGGGGGCCTAGAGGGCGGGAAGTCACAGGCTGAATTTTACCTCTTACGAAGTGCAGGGGGGGGAACACGTTATTTTATACAGAGGGGAAAGGGGGTTTAATTTCAGCTGAAAAAGCCCCCCGGGATACCCAAACCTCCTAAAACCACATTTTGGACGTTCGGGTTTACAGGTTGGGGGGCATAGTTCCCCAGGAGGACGAGTTCGGGGAAAACCTTACCCCGCGCGCAAACTTCTAAAAGGATGCCGCATAGGCCCCCAACGTGGCACAGCTGTTCGATGGGAAACATTAGCCGCACATCGTATTGCCCGATGGAAAGGGAAAGGACATCTTTTCAAAAACCCCGCTGTCCCCACCTGACAAATTTCCTGTTTTTCCGGGTAAAAACCAGGGGTTTTATGTTTCTGAAGCCGGGGGGCCACCCCAAAAAACCACATCAGGGGGCACCCCCTCCATGACAAATTTGAAAAACATTTTTCAATATGTAGGGGACCCGGACCACCATCTCCAGCTCAGGGGTACAATTTTGGGTTTGCCCCCCGGCAAGTGGGGTGGAGTAAAAAGCCACGGGCCCCGCAGGGGGTCAGATAGCGGTCTACAAGGTAGGCCCAGACTTTTTTGGCGGAAAAAAGCATCAAAAAAAAAATTAAAAAGTGACCCCAGAATCCACAAACGCCCCCCCAAAACCCGGACGGGCAAACAAGTATGAAATTTAAAACCCGGTAGCAGAAACTTTTTTGTTCAATAGGAAAATACATGCTCGCCTAGGTGACCCTCCTGTGCCCCAAACTAGGGGGTTGGATTTTTTCCGGGACCTGGTTTTTCCCGTTTGGAGTTTTCCCCGGGAATTCTTGTCCATTTTCTCCACGTAGAAAAGCAAAACCCCCGGTTTGAAAAGGTGGGTTCCTTACGGTCCCCTACCCGAAATTGACAGAAAACCCCCCACTTGCAGGGGGCTCCTCGGGGTTTTTAAAATTGGGAAAAACAACGGGTTTTAGGGGTGCCCCAATGGGGGTTGGCCCAAACCGGGGGGGGGGGAAAACCTTTTTCCTCCCCGTTTTCTCCAAAAAAAAGGTCTGTCCAGAAAAAAGGGGCCATTTGAAAAGGGCCTTTCATTAAAGTACCGGGGGGTTGGGTAAGCCACCAAAAAAAACCCTTCACATGGTCGGGTAACCCTAATTTTTAAAACGGGGCATCCTGAGGCTGCGTCTTTACCCAGAGGGAAAACCCCACCAGCGACAAAAATTCGGGGGAAAAAACCCCACACAGTCTTCTCCCCCCTGCCTCAAGGTGGTCAGCTGAGCCTGGCCCCACAGTTCCCCTATCTGGGTCATTAAAGATTTCCCCCTTAAAGGGGCCCCAAAGGGGAACCCCCCCAACAGAAAAAAGTTCGGTGAATCTTTTGGGGTTTAAAGAAAATGCCCCCTCCTGGGGGGGACCCTTTAGAAAAGGAAAAAAACATTTCCCCCTTTGTTCCTCTTTCCCCTGGGGAAAAGTGGGGGGGAAAGCCAAAATACAGAGGGCCCAACCCTCTTTTAAAATGCCAAAAAGGCCTTCCTGTTACCTGCAAACCCTGTCAAAAAACCCTGGATGGGGGGTTTCCCCACAGGGGGGGAAAGGGAAGGAAATGGGGGCCCCCCTCTAAATTGGGGTTTGCCTCTTGTTGTTCTACCCTCAGGCCAAAATCCTGGACTAGTGGGTAAACCCCTGGGATTGCTCTACCAGAGCTGTCATGGGGTCCCTAGTGGGGTGGGTAGGAGAGTTTGCGGTTTTCAGCCTGTGTAAAAGTCACGTTAAGGGGGGGTGAGTGAGCCCTAACTGGAAACCCCCCCACTGTCCCTGCCTGCTTGAGTGCTGCCCTAGGCGGCGATGGCAACTGGGGACAGTCCTTTCCCCTGCTAAAGTGCTGGGGCCGTCAGAAGGAAGAATAGGGCAGGGCGTACGGGTCAAAATCAAATAGGAACGCCAAAAACCCAAAACAGAACCAAGGAGGAAAAAAAACGTAAAAAAAGCCGAGGTCAAAAAGCCAAAAAGGAAAACGAAACACAAAATAAAGGGGGACAAGTGAGGTTTAGGAGGAAAAAAAGCCGAGGTCAGGGGACCAGATAAGAAAAAAACAATAAAAAACCCAAAAAAAAGTACACGAGGTAAACCGGATAATTTAAGGCGCCCGCACCCCCGCCTTTTAGGGAGGGTTTTTTTTTATTTTGGGTTCCTAGATACCGCCCCCGCAGCTGATTGGGCGGCCTCCGGGTTTCCCCCCATTGGCTGGTTTCAACTTGCCCCTGTCAGGAGGGGGCTGGGCCCTGTCACTTTACAAAAGTTGTTTAGCGATGTGTATCCGGGTGGGATTGTGCATCAGCTGCTGCAGCCCGCAGTTCCCCAAAGCCTGAGCACAAGGGCCCCGCCCTGACAGGTACAATGTTTTTTTTCTGTTTGATTAATTTTTTGTGTTGTGAACATAGACTGATGTGACCCTTTCTAAAAAAACTCAGTTTTTTTCTCTCCCCCCAAAGGAAAATTCTCTCAGAAGCTTTTGTGAAATTTTCCAATATTTAATTTTTGGCAAATCCCAGTCTCGCTTTTTTTACTATTTGCTTTCAATTTTGGTTCTCCCCCTAAATACCTTTTTTTTGGGGGTTTCCCCCCTTTTGGGAAAGGGCAATGAAGATGGTGGGATTCTGATTTGATGTTTTTGACCCCTTTTAAAATATTGTTTAGCATTTTTTCGTTACCAAATTTTTATTTCTGCCTCTTTCAAATTTTTATCAATTTTTCTCTTGCAGGGGCCAAATGTGTTAAAAGGAACATCAAAATGTTTAGAAATGTTTTTTAAAAGGCCCTTTTACCTCTAAAATGTTTGTTTTAATTTTCTTTTTAATTTCCCAAGACCAAAAATTTCTCCTTAGGTCCTTTGGGGCCATGTTCCGTTACAAATATATGATTTTCCAAAAAAGCCCGTGAATACTTTTCAAACTTTAAATTGGGGCGATTAAATTTACTACAAAAATTTGGGGAAAACACCTGTGATGCTTTGGAAAAAAGGGCACACCTTTTTAAAGGGGTTTTTAAAACCCCTGGGCCCTTTTTTTCAAATTTTTTTTCAAAAATTTTTATGGGAACCCTCTTTTTTTCTCCTGGGGGCAGTTTCATTAGTTTTTATGGGGGGTTGAACTACAATTCAAACGCAATGTTGTTTTAAAGGGCCCCGGGTTTGGTAGTTATGTGAGTTTAGGTGGGTTTCTGAATCTCATTTGGGTGTTTAGTTGTAGATCTAAATGGAGCTCTAAACGGCTAAGCTCTAAATGGAGCTCTAAAAGCTGTGAAGAGCACATTTGGGAGAAATAAGAATGGTTAGGCCAGGTTCACTTATGTCAGATGATCCAAAGCCATTATGGATTGAAATAACAATTGCGTGCTTGCATCTTACCCCATGCCCCCAATGGCTGAAATGCAGGGTGGTTTTGAAACTATGAGCATTCCAGCATAAATTCCCCTTCAAAGTATTGGAGCTATTTTGAAAAATGCTCCATTTTTTAATTTTGCCAATGTCACACATCAACTTCTGCAGTTTGTCACTATTTTCAACTCTGACTCTGTCAATTTCTTTATGGTGTTCATAACTATAACGTTTTACTTAAATGATCTACTTCTCAGTGGATTTCCACTACGATGGCTCTTAAAAAATAAAAAGGGTTTAGATTTATTTCTTTAAATTGGTAGCTCTGAGCAGGTCCATAAATTGTGGAAAGGTAGAAAAAACATGAGGCTTGAAAGGTAAATGTGGCCACAAAAAGGAGGTCATGCGTCGGTAAAAAGTCACTGAAGCAGAAATGTTCATATTCAGAGAGGAAGTTCTTTTGACAGGTGCCAAGCGGTGGTGGATGTGCAAGGATAGCTGCTAACTCTGGGAAATCCATTTGGTATAGTATTGTGTGGGAGTGTTCTGTACCGTGTGTAAGGGGTTACCCCAAGGTGTTGAAATATTGTATGTAAAACTGTTCTGTCATATTATTACATAATCAAGTGATAATATATCATACTTATTACACAATTAAGCAGTAAACTATTTCAATTATGTATAAAGTAATGTAAATCATATATGATGATAACATTCTAGTTACTGTACCAAATTTAGTTTCCAGTAGAGTTTACAATTAAGTTTCACCATTGTGCTACGTTTTTATTTTGCCACCAATTTCACATGTAACACTACAATTAGAGAAACCTATAGTGAAAAAACCGTACTACTTCCACTGGAATGCATTTCAAAATCTAAAGCATGACTCAAATTATGTGCATATTTTTTCTGCTCTGTGTGAATAGGGTTTGACAATCTTATCCACATGTATTGTGTGGTAAATGGTCATAGATTTTGCACAGAAAATCTGCAACAAATTTACAATGTCTGAACATAGCCCTAGATATGCTGATTTTTGGAGATTCTGTAGAAGCTGCAGATAAATCCACAGTTAAAATCAGCAGCTAATCATTCCGGTTTTTGTTGTGAATTTAGTTGTAGGTTTGTTTCTCAGCTGTGCATTTCTGTGAGACCTAAAGAACACTGAAATAAAGCATTATAGAACTAAATATTGATTGTTCTGAATTGATCACTCATTTTTCACTTGTAATCCATTTTGGAATCCAAAATTTATTTTCCTGATCTATGTCTCTGACAAGAAAAATAGTAAAAGACAACCTGTCCTTAGTAATAATTCTTTCTGGTTGTAGTGCAGCAAATAACATGAAATAGTTCAAGGGTTTAAAAGTAAGTCGAAAACATAAAAATAAAGTCAGTCTTTAACCTCAAATAAAGTCAGTCTTTAACCTCAAATAAAGTCAGTCTTTAACCTCTGAATTTCTGATTTTGACCAAATAGCTTGTTTTAGGAAAGACATCAAAGACAGCTGCTCTACAGCACAGTAGGCAGGTTATGGTTTGAAATTGAATGCAAACTACTCCCACAGGTGTCTCAACTTTTGTAGACTACTTTCAAACACTATATAGTCTTTATACACTTTCTGTATAACCAATGTTGGAACAAAAACAGGCTCGGACTGGGCCGCCGGGGGACCAGTGAATCCCCCGGTGGGCCCCCCCCCCCCGAGCCGCTGTGGGGCCCGGAGGCAGTGCCGTCGCGCCCCGGGGCCCGGCCGCGCATTCGGTCCCCGGACCCGCATCCCGAGCGCCCAGAGACCGGCCCGGGAGTTGGGGACTAATGTCCCCGACTCCCGGGGCTGCGCGGTGTCAGCAGAGCACAGCGCCACTAGCGCTGCGCTCCGCTGATCTCCCTGGCAGACTGAAGGCGTTAGGCCTCCAGCCTGCCGGGCGCCGGCCCCTACTGCTGACGTAGGTGGCGCGGTGAAGTTACGTCACCGCGCCGCCTATGCAGGGCGCCAGTACAGTAAACTATCTAAGGGGGGCCCTGGCTACTATGGGGGGCCCTGGCTACTAAGGGGGCCCCTGACTACTATGGGGGGCCCTGACTACTATGGGGGGCCCTGGCTACGAAGGGGGGCCCTGGCTACCATTGGGGGCCCTGGCTACTATGGGGGCCCCTGGCTACTATGGGGGCCCCTGGCTACTATGGGGGGCCCTGGCTACTATGGGGGGCCCTGGCTACTATGGGGGGCCCTGGCTACTATGTGGAGGCCTGGCTACTATGGGGGGCCCTGGCTACTATGGGGGGCCCTGGCTACTATGGGGGGCCCTGGCTACTATGGGGGGCCCCTGGCTACTATTGGGGGCCCTGGCTACTATGGGGGGCCCTGGCTACTAAAGGGGGCCCTGACTACAGAAAGGGGGCCCCTGACTACATAAAGGGCGCCCTGGCTACATAAAGGGGGCCCCTGGCTACATAAAGGGGGGCCCTGGCTACTAAAGGGGGGCCCTGACTACATAAAGGGGGGCCCTGACTACTAAGGGGCCCCTGGCTACATCAAGGGGGCCCTGACTACCTAAAGGGGGGCCCTGACTAACTAAGGGAGCCCTGACTACCTAAAGGGGGCCCTGACTACCTACACACTAGCTAAAGGGGGCCCTGACTACCTACACACTAGCTAAAGGAGGGCCCTGACTTCCTGCACACTAGCTAAAGGGGTGGCTGACTTACTGCACACTAGCTAAAGGAGGCCCCTAACTACCTGTATACTACCTAAAAGAGACCCTTAACTGCCTGTATACTCCCTAAAAGAGACCCCTAACTGCCTGTATACTACCTAAAGGAGGCCTTAACTGCCTGTATACTATCTAAAAGAGACCCTTAACTGCCTGTATACTCCCTAAAAGAGACCCCTAACTGCCTGTATACTACCTAAAGGAGGCCTTAACTGCCTGTATACTACCTAAAGGAGGCCCTAACTGCCTGTATACTACCTAAAGGGAGTCCCTAACTGCCTGTATACTCCTGCATTATCTCCAGGGGGTTAGTCCTTTCCCCACCCTCCAACCCCTTAGGGTACTAGGCCTCTAAGTTATGGCTTGTACCCGCTCTCCCACCCCTGGGTAGTTTGTACAGAGGTGGGAATGGGTAAAGAGGTGCTGGAAAATTGAGGATTCTAAGATATTTGTGTGTAATTTCTGCAGGGATGAGCTGTGGCCGGGACAAGTCATCATTGCGGTGTGGAACGGAAGCAGAAGAAAAGGGAATAAGAACGACTCGTGAGAGAAGAGAACGACTCCTCAGATAGGACGTCTCCGGTGAGTCCCTGGATATAAGGGGTTATGTTACTTCTATATTGGATCAGTGCTGTATTCACTGTAATGTGACCTGAGCTGGTGTCTGACCACTATGTGGTCTCTATATGGAGGTGTTGTAGGTTATATTGGCGTTAGTATAGTGGCAGTGTTGTAGGTGTGGGTATAGTGGCAGAGTACATGTGTCCCTGACTGTAAGAGTGAGGGAACACCTGACCCTGTGATAGGAGTTACACTTCTATTTTCTTGCTGGTGTTTATTTTAGAAGGTGGTGAGTTGCGTGACTAAAGGAAACGTGGAGGGGGATATTGTATGTGGGTGGAGGGGGATGTGGATGGAGCTACTTAGCCCTGTGTCTATGATGTGTGAGACAGACAGATATGTGACTCTCTTGCTATTGTACTACACAATACAGTTCTGTTTTGAACACTGTATTATGTGGTAAAATGGGCGCATTTATGTCCGAGAGGCCGGTAATATTTTTACGTACAGTAGGGTGGGCCCCCCAAGATCAACTCCCCTGTGGGCCCCAGACCCCCCAGTCCGACAGTGAACATAATGCATTACAGCATCCTGTAGGGCAGGATTTGGACAGTTTTGTTCTGCAGGACAGAGCATATTGATATCATAATGGCAAGAAAAAAGATTATTATCAAATGAAGACAGGCAGACAATAATAACCCTCAGAAGTGTAGGTGTGTCCTACACAGAAATTGCCAAGAAAGCGAAAGTGGCATTTAGTAAAGTTTCCTATACCATCAAAAGGCACTCGAAAACTGAAGGAAACTCTGACAGGAAGAATGCCTTAATAGTGATAAGCTGAATATATATATATATATATATATATATATATATATATATAATAATATTATATATATATATATATATATATATATATATATTCGCTAGAGTTGGCTGCTTTAAAGAGTTACAAATTTAGACTTACATTTATTCCATTATTCTTATTCCTATTGACTTGTTTATTTCTTTTTTTTTCATTTCAAAGTACATTTGAGACATAAAGCTGCAATTATCAAGAAAAACTGGAAAAATCAAGGTATTCTAAAACTTTTCTACTGTGTATAGCTGCAGTACATATATTTTTGTGGTTCTTAGTATGAATTACTAGACCAATCTACACCAAATTTGCCACACAGGCAGGTCAGGTGCCTTGAAAGGATTTATATAGGGTATCAGTTCTCTAGGACCTCCCTTTCTGAACAAACTTAGAGTGGTTTCTGTTCTTTATTCACGGCCCAATGATTGGACCAATCTGCACTACATTTGGCAGATGGGTAAATCAAGCACTTCAGAAGGTTTTAGACTGGGACTCTCTAGGACCTACTGTTCTTGAACTATATGCAAAAAGTCAGAATTTGGCATGAATGGACTTTGCCTGTACTGAATTACAGTAGTCTCCTAAATTAAAACCCTTGTAGACCAGTCATTTCTCCAGCGAAAGCTGCTGAAAACTCTCAGTAGACCCAATCCCGTCTCTAGGTTGACCATATGGGTCACAGCCAACAGTCACTCCTCAAACTTCCCACCAGCCTGAGGCATAACTATTGTTATTGGGTTTGTAAAATTCTTTCTGTTGCTTTAATTGACAATTTTCTGGTTGGTGGTCATGTTTTCCTTTAAGTAGTGATTTAGTCAAACACACCTCAGTAAGATCTGTAACCAATTTCCCTTTTAACTGCAGACTAACTAAAAGAGATTGCATAAGTTTTCACCTAACACTCTGTGAAGTGACTCATAGGGCCACATGTATGAAAGCTTTTTAGGTCTAAAACTCACTTTATTGCCCATAGTAACCTATGGGCAAAAAAGTGAGAGTTAGATATAAACAGTTTTCATACATGTGGCCAACAGTCTTTTTCCCATTATTTTATTTTGAAAAAAATATTCCATTAACCAAAATAATCTACCTTAATTTGTCTGAGGTATGTTTCAACAACCCACAATATTCAGCTATTAAACAAACATTGTATCATATATACAATTTTTGTATTTTGTATTAAAATGTAAAAAGTTGCAAGAAAATCATCTGAGTGTTTTTATGCACTACTTTTTGCCAGGAAAGTGTATTATATAGAACAAAGTATTAAATAGAACAGATAAATATTACTTCTAATATCTTTTCTAAATCTGTATGTAAATATTTCTCAACAGGAGACATGTAAGTAAGATTGCTCTGTGCTAAAGGGATCAAATAGATTTGCAGAAGACTAGGCTTAAATTGACCCAGTAGTACTGATCTCCTAGACCCCTTCCATTTTGGTTAGCAATTGTGCAGCACTTAACCTCTTAAGGATAAAGCCAGTTTTGACCTTCCTGACAGAGCCCCATTTTTGAAAATTCACATGTCACATTACATGGGAACAACTTTTTGATGCTTTTACCTATCCAAATACAGTAATTCAGAGACTGTTTTCTTATCAAAATGTGAAAATTGTAAAAGAAAATTAAAAAAAGGTTTGAAAAATTTTCAAAATTCAAAAATGTCTGTGTGTAAGACAGATAGTTGTAACAATAATTTATAACTGGCATCTACCAAATGTCTACTTTATGTAAGCATAATTTGTTAAATGTCTTTTTATTTTCGTATTACTTTAGTGGGCTTACAAATTTTGTAGCAATTTTTCACATTTTTAAAAATTTGCAACATAGAATTTTTAAGGGACCAGTCCAGTTCTGTTATGGCTTTGAGGAACATGTATGTTAGACACCCCCATTATTGACTCCATGTAAGAACTCATTAAGGTATTTAAAGCAGCATTTGGGAAGTTTGTGAACCCTATAGTTGTTTCACAGGAATTGAAGCAACAGAAGTGAAATTTAAAAATGTTTTTGCAGAATGTAAATTTTTAGCCATTATTTACTCAAACACAGTATATGGAGCTGATTATGGGCTTTATTTTTTGCGGGATGAGTTGATATTTTCATCTGTACCATTTTGGGGTTCATATTATACTTTGATCACTTTTCATCAAGGTTTTTGGGAGGCAGGATAAACAAAATACAGTAGTCCTAGTACAGTTTTTTATTTTTTACAGCGTGCCATACGGTTTTAATTAAAATTTA